>JAZKJV010010983.1:0-125709 GCA_037367405.1 Ottelia alismoides | reverse complement strand
CCGCGCGGATCCATTCGATTCCAAAGACGCTTCATGGTTTTGGGTTTCCTTTCTTAACGAGTGGGTGGTCGCGGTTCGCTAGGAGAAATTGCGGACGTAGATATTCACGGGCTGGACGATGGGCATCATCGAGATATCGGCCGTATCGACGAACATCTCGGCCATGTAGGTGTATTCGTCCAGCGCCAGCAGCAGCATGGCCGGAAAATTGGTGGCGCGGTTGCTGGCGACGGTTGCGATCTGCGCGTCGGTAAGTTGGCCATTGGACGGCAGCGCGCTGCCTGGGTTGCCCGCCTGGCTGGTCCAGCGCGTGGTGTTACCGATGATGGTCCGCCGGGTGATTACGTACTCGCCATAGTTCGGGCAGGAAGCCGGGCTCTGGTTCCAGTTCGGAATGCCCAGATTGCATTGCACCGGCCCACCCGGCGCACGGTGGTGAGAATGATGGTGGCCTTGCCCGAAGGATTCGGCGTGAAAGGAGCGGCGGGAGCGGGCATCTCCATGCCCAAGCCCTGCGCCGTACGCACAATCAGCCGCTGGTTGTTCACATTCGACAGATCGTAGCCGCGCACCTGGAGCACATTGGCGTTGCGCACTGCTTGCCGCGCTTGCACAGCCCGGTTCATGCCCATGCCGACCGAGAACGATCCGGCCAGCAGAGTGACCATAAACGGCGCGATCAAGGCGAACTCCACCAGCGAGCTGCCTCGCCGCCCCCGCCGGAAGACACGTTTGGTTGTGATTCTGTTCATTCTTTTTTCCTCCTGTCCGTGCGGTCCCCTACGGTGCCGGATACACGAAAACGCCGGCCGGCAATCCCTGCATAATGTCCGAAGTGGAAACGTTGATGGCCAGCGCCGCCGGCATGTATCCGGTGGGCGCCATGAAGCTCCAGGGGTAGGCATTCACCCGGACCTCCATCAGAAACCCGGTTTGGTTAATGGCCGTGATCTTCGTACCATCGGGAAGCACCCTTCCGACATCGCCGGCCGTCAAGGGCGTGGTGAGGTTATCGGGCGCGTAATAGTTCACCGTCACGTAGGTGTTGATGTTGTTCGAATTGATGAACCCCAGGCAGTTTGCGATCAGCACCTGCTTGGCGCAGTTGGATTGTGAACTGCAATTGGTGCCGTTGTAGCTGGTGTTGTAAGTGATGCCGAACCGCACCGCCTCACGGGCCGCCTGCTGAATGGTTCCGCGAACAAACAACCACATCGACATGTCAATCAACCCGAAGGTCAAGACCAGCAGCGGCAGAAAACTCAGCGCACCTTCCAGGAAGGCGTTTCCGCGTCGAGATGTTGAACTACGGCTGGGTGACCGAAGTAGGTGCTTCATGTTGTCTCCCTGGGTAGCCGTTGACGACTGACCCAAGTTCAGACTACCGCTAGCCGCTTCTTAGGGATATCGGGTGAATGCCCCGGGCACCTGAGGAGAATTGCGTAGTCCTGGCACTCTTGCTAGGACTAGCGGACCCGCCGCTTACTCCCTCTCTAGTACGATCGGTAAACTTCTTCGTTTCTTTAATGCTCGCCGAACTCAATCCGGCAAACGAATGTTCACGATCTCATCCCCGCCGGCGGCGGCCCGTAGCCGGATGTGCACATTACCTTGCTGGTCGTCGTACCACCAGTTCACCTTTGCCCGCGAATCCACTTCCACAGGCTTAGCCACATGGTGGACCACCCACTCGTAGTCGCGTTCCACCTTTGACTCGATCTCCATCCGCACGTAGTCGCCGTTGGGCGCCGCGTGTACCTGCGTCCACTCCTTCTGTTCCACCTCAAATACGAAAACTCGCCGCCGAGCTTCGGGAAATAGTGCAGTTCGTAGTGATCGGCCGTGACCTTAAACGGCACGATCGAGCCGTTCTTGACGAAGACGGGCGGACGGGAAGCCGGGCCTTCCACGTCGATGGTTTGCTTGCCGGGATGGCGCATGTTGGTGCGAAGGTCGGTCCATTGGCCGCGCGGGAGTGTCACCTTGCGGCGATTGGCCGCCGGGGGCAGGGGCGCCACCAGCAATTCGTCGCCCAGCATAAAAGTGTCCGCCATAACGCCCGCGTCTCGGTCGAGCGGGTATTGCAGCGGCAGCGGACGCAGCATGGGATAGCCGCGATCCTTGGTCTCCTGAAAATAGGCCAGCAGATAGGGCTCCAGGCGGGCGCGCGCCGGCTGCGAGCGCTCATCGGCCAGGATTACCGGCAGGTACACGCACCATGGTTCGAAATGTTTTAAACAATTCACGCTCGGAATGAGCGTTCCCGCCGGCTGGCGTGCAGGAGCGCCGGCAGCGACAAGGGAACCTCCGGCGCGTAGGCGGGCTTCTGCGCCGGATTCAGAGCGCCGGCCTGATGCCGGAAGAGAATCCAGCCCTGCGGTGCCAGCGCCAGGTGCCGTTCGTACACATCCTTCAATCGCGGACCGGCATAAAAAACATACTCCAGTTCCTTCGGCGAGGCAAAGTTGACGGCGAGCGCCTGGGTGAGATCGAACTCATGCGGACCGCCGGTTGTGTAAACGCCGTAGCCTCGGCTGGAAACGTAGAACGCGCCCGCTAGCCCGCGGATCTTCTGTCCGCGCGCGTCCAGCCGCGCGTCATCCCGGGGACCGATGCCGTAGATCCGTTCCTCCGGCAGCAGCGCGCGCTCCAACTTCCCCGCCCTGGTGGACTCCCACTCAGTCAAGGAAATCTTCCGCTGCGGATCGGCCACGCGCAGGCGGAACGCCAACGGATCCACCTCCACCGTCACTTCGGAGGTCTTGATCAGCCGTTGCGCGCCGCGCTCTTCGATTACGTACTCCACCGGGTCAGTGGTGATCGGCGAACTCGACTCCGGCCGGGCGCCGAAGGTGCGATAAAAGCGAAAGGCATAGGCGCTCACCCATTCGAGCTCGGCGCCTCCGTCAGCAAGCTCGAAATGCACCGTGTTACCTTCGCGCCGCAGGCTGGTGAGCACGTCGGCGCACAGCGGGCCCCCCAGAGTCAGCAGCGCCAGCCAGCGGATCATCCGATGAGCACCAACTCTTCCTGCTCCCTGCCGGTCACCAGCGGCCGGCCGTCTTCCTGAATGAAGACGTTCACCTCCGAGCGGATGCCGAACTCGGGCAGGTAGATGCCGGGCTCGACCGAGAAGCAGGTGTTCGGGATCAACTTGCGCACGTCGTGCGTTTCGAGGTTGTCCATGTTGGCGCCCACGCCATGGACGTCCTCGCCAATCGAGTGGCCGGTGCGGTGCACGAAGAAATCGGCAAAGCCCTTGGCGCGAATATAGCCCCGGCAAGCGTCGTCTACTTCGTAGCCGCACAGGCCGGCGCGCGCAAAGGAGGAAGCCGTTTTGCGCGCATCGCGCACGATCTCGAAGATCTCCTGGACGCCGCGGGGGCGCCGAAGGGCCCCAGTAGCCGGTCCAGGTCACATCGTAGTAAACGGCGCCGGGCTGCTTGAGCTTGGCCCAGAGATCAATCAGCACCACGTCGCCGGGGTGAATCGGCGAAGAGCCCGTGGACATGGGCTCGTAATGGCAGTCAGAGGCGTTTTTGTTCACCGCCACGATCGGACCGTGATCGGTGAAGAGACCTTCGCGCTCGAACGCTTCGAGAATAAAGGTCTTGACGGCAAATTCGTCCAGGCCGGGCTGGATGAACTGGAAGGCGGCGCGGCGCACGGAGTCGACGCGTTTGCCCGCTTCGATATGGGAAGCGAACTGCGCGCTCGTCCAGCGGGCCTCAAATTGCTGAAGCAAATCGGCCGAACTCACCACCTCCACACCGAACGAGCGAACCTGCTCCACGGTGCCGGCGTCGACGTTGGACACGATGAAGATGGCGGCTCCGGGCGAATACTGCATGGCCACGCGCTTCTGCCCTTCCAGCAACGTCTTGAGCGACTCGGCGAGCTTCGCCCAGCCGGAGTAAACCAGCTTTTCGCCGCGCAAAGCGTCGAGCATGCCCGGCTCAATCGCGTGGACGAGCTTACGCGGTTCGCCGTGCGCCGGGATGAGGTAAAACCAACGGCGCGTGACCATGCGCGGCGGCTCAAACTGCAGCACGCGGTAGGCGAGCGGATCGCGCGAATGATGATCGAAGAAGAGCCAGCCATCGAGACCCGCGTCACGCAGGGCGGCTTGAATTTCCGGAATGCGCATGAGTTAAAAGTTCCACTTTCGCTTGCAAATTGGCCAGGCCGGCGAGTTCGCGCGGCTCGGCGACGGTGAAGGATAAGGCGTCGTCCAGCCAGTCCTGGCTATGGCCCGAGGCATGCTGGGTGGCGACGGTAATTGTGTATTCCTGACGGGAGAGCCAGGCGTGAAAACGAAAACGCACAGTGAGCGTTTGGCCGGCTTCCACGCGGCCTAGCGACACGCCTTCCACTTTTGTATTGGTGCCGTAGACGTCGATACCGAGGCGATTGCGGATGAGCAAGCCGAACATCGGCTCGTCCACCGTTTGGAGGAATCGCGCGGTGACTTCGACGGTGAGCTCGCCGCCGGCCTGCACCACACCGGGTTCGTCGACCAGGCGCACATTGGTGATCTGGCTGGCGCCATCGCCATGGCGCTGCGGCTTCAGTTCTTCCCCTGGCGTATCGGCGCCAGTACCAAGCCCACGTAACGATTCACCGCCTCGGCCGGCGTACCGAGAAGCTCGGCTTCGCCCCGGATCAATAGCAAGGCTCGATCGGCCAGGCGCTTCACCAGGCCCAGATCGTGCGAGACGAACAGCACGGTCACGCCGCGATCCTTCAACTCCTCAAACTTGCGAATGCAACGATTGGCAAAGCGGGCGTCGCCCACGGCCAGCGCCTCGTCCACCATCAGGATGTCCGGCTCCACGTGGATCGCCGTAGCGAACGCCAGGCGAACATACATGCCGCTGGAGTACTCCTTCACCGGGCGGTCCATAAAGGCGCCAATCTCAGCAAAAGCCTCAATCGCCGGAAAGGCGGCTTCCATCTGATCGCGGCGAAAGCCCAGGATTTCCCCGTTTAGAAAAACGTTCTCGCGGCCCGAGAATTCGGGGTTGAAGCCGGCACCGAGTTCCAGCAGCGCCGCGATCCGGCCGCGCGTCACCACGCGTCCGCGCGAGGGCTGTAGAATCCCCGCCACTACTTGGAGCAGCGTACTCTTGCCGCAGCCGTTGGGGCCGACGAGCGCGAGGGTCTCGCCGGGGTCGACGGTGAAGCTGATGTTGTGGAGCGCGGTGAAGTCGGTGTGGCGCCGGTCTACGAACGGGAGCGCCTCCACCAGCCGGTCAGCCGGACGCCGGTAGAGCGGGTAGATTTTCGTGACGTTGTGAACTTCGACGGCGTGATTGCGCAAGACTTCAGCGATCAGGATAGCTCACGGGCGCCCATTGCCCGAGCCCGGCCGGGCGGGCGCGAACTCCGCGATGATTTTGCCATAGTCCAGATCCTCGCGCAGACGGTCGCCGGCGCTCATGGCCAGGCTTCTCAGCGCGCGCCGCGCGGCGCGCCGCTGGGCGGAATCCTGCGGCGCGTTCGCCTGGTCGCGCAGATGTTTCCACTCGCCCCGGAACTGGCTGAGCGCCATCGGGCGCGTGTTCAGGTCGGCCAACTGGGCTTCCAGGTCGAACACGGTGCGCATGGCCCGCTCCTCGACGCGCTCCTCTTCGATCTGCCGTTTGAACTCGTCGCGCACGCTCTTTTCTTTGCGCAGCGCCGACGCGCGGGCGGCCAGCGCCGAGACATCGCGAAACGGCTGGAAATCGGCCGCCAAAGCTTCCAGGGCCGTCACGGCCGGTGCCCCCGGTCGCGCGCCGGCGGCGGCTAGTCTCGCGGCAAACACCTGTTCGAGCCAAGCGGCGTTTGCGCGGCGCCCGGCCGGTGGCCATGGCGCGCAACTCCAGCCACTCCACCGCTTCCCACCGCCAGTTCGCTCGACAACCAGACGTGCCCGCCCTCGAAGATCGCCAACCGGTGGGGCGAAGTAAGCGCCCGATCGAGTTCGCGCATTTCGTGATAGTTGAAATCCTCCGTGCCGGCCGTGCCGAAGACCGCAAACGGCAGCGTTTTCCGCGGCTTTGAATCCGGATAGCCAGCGCTGCAAGCCACCACGCCCGCAACAAAATCAGAGCCGAGCGCGATCCCCAAGGCAACACGCGCGCCGCCCGACATGCCGGCCGCATAGATGCGCTTCGGGTCGATCCGAAAGCGTTTCTCCACGTCGGTGGCCATCGCCTCGGCGGCCTTCATGCTCACAGCCCACGGTCCGTTGCGGGAATTGTTCGAGCCCGCCACGATGTAGCCGTACTTTTCGGCCGCCGCTTGAAAGCGCTCCACCGGAGTGCGTCCGCGGCCGCGCGGGTCAAACGCCAGGATCACCGGCCAGGCGCGCTCGGCCGTGTAGGTCGAGGGCAGGTACAAGGCATAACCCTGCAGCGGGTCAGCCAGCGTTTTCACGTCACCGGCGATCGATCCGGCGGCAAGGTCCGAGGCGGCGAGCAAGAGCAGCGCGGCAAGCATCTAGGCAAAAGGCGGCGGATCAAACACCGTGAGCACCTGCCGCACCATCTCCTCCCGCGACGCAAAACGCGTCTCGTCATAGCAGCCCAGCGGATTTTCAATCGCGTTCACCAGGCACTTGTTGCAATAGGTGCAAGGCGAATCGGGTTGTTCCTTGCCGGCCTGGAACTGCCGCACCAGGTCGTTGTTGGCAATCAGCGGACGCGCGATCGTCACGGCGTCGCAGTGCCCCTCCAAAATCGCCCGGCGAATTACGCTCGCAGTCTGAAAGCCACCGGTACAGAACACGGGAATCGACACAGCGGCCTTGATGGCCGCCGCATCGGCCAGATTGGCCCCCTCAATCACCGGGCCGCGCGCCTTGAGCCAACGGTCGCGGAACACGCGGGCCGGTCCATTGCCGGCGCAGCAGGCGATAGTTGCGAAACGTTTTGGCGCCCGAGGAAATCATGGCGTCGTAGAGCTTCACAAAGTCTGCCACCGGCAGGTCGCCCGCGGGATTGCGCGGATGCGGAAAGTAGCCGCCATGCGACACGTGAATCGCGCTGACGCCGTCGCGCTCAAGCCACTGGGCCACTTGCACTGAATCGGCAATGGTGTTGCCGCGCGGCTCGCCGGGCCGCACCGCCATCGCGTTGCAGCTTTCGGTCGCCGATAGCTTGGCTTGCAGGTGAAAATCGGGGCCCACCTGGGCGCGGATCGATTGCCACGATCTCGCGCAGGAAGCGATAGCGATTCTCGAGGCTCCCGCCGTATTCGTCCGTACGATCATTGATCGCCGAGGAAAGAAACTGCGTGATCAGATAGCCGTTGGCCGAGTGCAACTCCACGCCGTCGGCGCCCGCCTCCTGCGCCCGCCGCGCGCCGGCGGCGAAGGCGGCGATCACCTGATCGATCTGCTGCTTGGTCATCCGCACGCACTCAAAGCCGTGGAGCGGATCTTCCTGATCAGTGGAGCTGTAGTTGACCGGCTCCTCAAAGCCAGGAATATCGCGCTGCCGCCCGCCATGGCTCAGTTGAATGAGAAAGCGGCAATCCTCGGCGTGAACCTCCCGGATCAATTGCCGCCAAAACGGAATGCGCTCATCGCGGTCAATGGTTGCGTAGTTGGGCAGAATTCGACCGCCAATCATCACCGGCACAAACGAAGAGATAATGCCACCCACGCCGCCCCGGGCGAACTTCAGCTCCCAGTTGATGCGCGCCCGGTTGCCGGAACCGTCGTAGTTGTCAAAGCGGCCCGAAACGTTTGACCGCCAGATGCGATTCTTCGCCGTGAATTGGCGAAAGGCGATGGGCTGGAAGAGAATGTCGCTCATGCCGGATCCTCCCAGTGGCCATTCACCTTGCGGCGCCAGGGTGCAAACGCATTGTCCACGCCTTCCAGCGCCGGCGCCAAGGCCGGGAAGTGACGCGTCACCAGCGGGCCAAAGGCCGCTTTCTCAATCCACTTCAGCCCTTCCTTGGTGTATGTTTCCTCGTTCCAACTTTCGCGCGTGAAGAAACGGTCGCTCTTTAACCGGCGCGACGCCATCAAGATGAAGACATAGAACGCCGTGATGCTGAAGCCGAAGCCTTTCTCCAGCGGTTCGCATTGCAGGCCTACCTGCGTATCCACCATGTCGATGTTGTTGGCATACACCGTGCGGATCTCTTCGCGCCATACCGGGTTGTCGGTGAGTTTTTCGAAACTTTCCACGCGCGGCAGGCCGAGTAACTCGCGGAAACGGTTGTAGCGCGGCACGCCGCGCTCGCGGTCCCGCAAAATGTCCACCGTGGCCAGGTCGAAGATGCTGCCATCGTCGCGTTTGAGGTTGCGCAAATGATTCGGAAAGTTATGCAGGCGGATCATGCCCGGCTTCATCACACTGCCGAAGGAATAGAACAGATCGCTCATCGAGACGCCATCCAGCACGGCGCGCGCCGCTCGTCCGGAAACGGCCGGCAGCTCGTGCGTCGCCAGGTGACGTCCGTCGGCCAGGGCGTGCAGCGGGAATTCGTCGGGCATGAGCGAGTGCATGCGATAAACACACACAAACTCTTCGGTGAGCGAGTAGGGCGCCGTGTGATGATCCTTGGGAGACCCCACGATGCCGCCGGCCAGTTCGCTATCGTTCAACCGGGGCAGGATCTTCTGCAGAATCTCGCTCACGCGCCCCAGCGGGCCAGACCAGTTGGTGCGCAGCGCCACTTCCACAATGCGATTGGGCAGGATGGCCGGGGTCCACTCCACCGTGTGGATCTTGGCGGAGATCGCGGCGTTGATCAGCCGCGCCTTGGCGTGCAGCTGGTGGTCGTTCCAGCCGGGATTCTTCGCCTTCAGCATGTCGCAAATCGCGTTGTGCTCCAGCGTGAAGAGCGCGTGCAACATGCTCAGGCCGATCCACCAATTGTCGATAAAGCCCGTTAGATCGATGCCCGTCGCCGGATTCACCGGCAGCTTGCCATCGGCCTGCACTTTGAGCTTGCCGTCCACGCCGGTGCGCAGCGCCGCGTTCTCGGCCGCCGTGACGCCATAAACCTGCGACAAATCCCACCAGTGCGTCACTTCGTTGCGATAGGCCGGTGGCTTGCCCAACGCCGGATTGAACGTAGGATCCACCTTGGTGTGCGGCACCTTCATGGGATTGGCCGGCCACGGGTCGCCGGCCGGCAACGGGACCTCGATCGGCGTTGGATCGCTGTCATTTCGGCCATGGCTAAACCAATCGTGCGTCTGAAACTGAATCCAACTGGCCGCCAACAAATTCAAGAACGGCACGGCCTGAAATGAATCGCGCCCCATGAGCGTCTGCGACACCAGGCGCGGATTCGGGTTCATCAGATTCGCCAAGTCCGGCTGAGCGTCGCTCAGCGGAACATTGCGGCCGAAGCGCGCGTGGACGCAGCCCATGCGCGGCTGTTCCCGATCGTTGTAGGTGCCGTCAAACGTCCGTTCGGTATGCTCAGGCGCGCCGGGCGCCAGCGGCGGAGGACCCGTTAGTGGGCCATCCTCCGTATCGTGCAGGTTCTTCTCCCGCAGCGTTTTGCGCACTTCCACCAGCGCGGGCGTGGCGGTGAGCAAGGGGCGCCGATACCACGGGCGCCGGTCTATCTTTGCCATTTCTGTGGCCTCCGTTCGACTGAAGTGTTAGAGATTGTACACCCAATCAGAACGCCTGGCCGAGGGAAACATGGAATTGGAAAGGGTTCACACGGGTCAAAGTCTGCACGCCGCGGCCGAAGAGTAGATCCTCATAGGTACCGCGGAATCCCCGGAAACGCGGCGCGTTGGGGGAGTAGCCCACGTCCAGCCGGATCGGCCCCACCGGCGTGCGATACCGGAAGCCGATCCCCACGGTGTGGCTCATGTAGTTGAAATCCTGGAGGTCGCGCTGGCTCAGCCGCAGACTCATCGAACGTAAGTCGCGAAAAACGTTGCCGGCATCGTGATAGAGCACGCCGCTCAGATTGTCGCCGACGAGCGGGTACCGCAACTCGGTGCCCATGATGAACAACGCCTTGCCGCCGATCGGAAAGCCCGTCACCAAGTCCCGCGGTCCGGCTTGATTCTCCGGGAATCCACGGTGCGAGTTGGCGCCGCCTGAAAAGAACCGTTCCGGCAGCGGCACGTCGCGCGCCGGAATCTTGGTCAACGGCAGCAGCCAGCCGGCCGTCAACGTACGCGCCAGCACCAGGTCGCGATTCAGCCGGTGGTACGACGAATTACGGCCCAGCAGCCGCCAAAAATCGGAGGCCGACGTGAAGGCCCGCAGCGACACGCCCGCGTCCACCGTGCTGTACCAGCCTTTGCGCGCGTCCACCGGGTCGTCGCGGCGATCCTGAATAAAGGTCAGCGACGCGATGCCGATGCGCACAGGTTGCGAGAGCAAAGGGATCAACTGCGGCTCGATCTTCAAGGTGGAATCATCCACGCTCACCCGCCGGTAGGTGAGCCGGTACTGCACCGAATTAGCCCGCGTCAGCCGCTGCCCGAGTTGCACGGAGCCTTCCCAACGCCGCGAGTTGAACGTCCGCACATTGCGCGAGTCGTCAAAAAGCGCGTTAAACGTGAGGTTCAGCTTGTCACTATCGCGAAACTGCGGTGCCAGATACGTGGCCAACACCCGCTGCTGAATGTTCGACAGCCGCGTCTGAATACCCGCGGTATGGCCCACGCCAAATAGATTCGACCGCGCCACCCCGAACGAAATGCGCGGCGAAAATCCCGTGCCGCCCGCCGGCGAATCAAAGCTGCGAATGCCGCCGCCAATGCGCGCGATCTCCGCGCCCAGCCCGCCCGAAACGCTCCAACGCCGCGCTTCTTCCACCTGGTAAACCAACAGCTTGGAAGCCTCGATGCCTTCCGGATTCTGAATCGCCACATCGACGCGCGCAAAGATCCCCAGGTCATAGAGCCGCCGCTGCGTATCCAGCATCGCGCCTTGCGAAAGCGGATCGCCCGGCGCCAGTTGCAGCCGCTGGCGCACCAGCATCGGGTCGGTGGTGCGCAGCCCTTCCACCATTACGCGGCGTACAAACAGCTGCCGCCCCTCGGTGACGTTGAAGCGCACGATGATGCGCTGCGGCTCCGGCGCCGGCTGCACAATGCCTTCCACCGTGGCGCCCGAGTAGCCGTTATTGAAATACTCATTGAGCAGCGCGTCGCGGTCCGCCGAGATCGATTGCTCACTATAGGGCTGGCCTTCCTGCGTCTGCAGGAGGGAACGCAGGTAATCCATCCGCTCCGGATTCACGCCCTCTAGCTCCACGCGCGTCACCAGCGTCTGCGGACCCTCATCGATCTGAAAATAGACCGCCTCATCGTTGGGCTTGCCGTTCACCGCATCCACCACGCGATGCGTCACCTTCACGTCGAGAAAGCCGTTGGAGCGGTATAGGTCGCGCAACGTGCTTTCGTCCTGCTCCAGCAACCGCGAGCCGAACCGGCCCTGGCGATAGCGCAGCACCGTGGCCGGCGTGCTTTGCATGCGTTCGCGCAACGTCTTCAGATCGAAGTAACGGTTGCCGCTGATCTCCAGCAGCGCCAGCCGGTGGCGCGGCCCCCGGTCCACGCTGTACTCGATGAACTTGCGCTTGGCCTCGTCGCGAATGGAAAAACCGACGTTGGCGTCGAAGTAGCCCTGCGTTTGAAAATACTGTTGAATGTTGCGCTGGCCTTCCAGCATCAACGACCGGTCGACGGACTGTTCCTGGTAGATCGGCACCAGTTGCCGGATGCGCCCCTTGGAGACCTTGGCGCCAGTGGCGCGCACCTCCACCACCGGCCCGGCCTCCAGCGCCACCACCGGCTGCACGGTGGCGCGGCCGGGCTGATAGATCATGCCGTCGAGCGACACCCGCGCCATCAGATAATTGCTCTTCAAATAGGCGCGCCGCATGCGATCGATGCCCGATTGCGCGCGCGTTTGCGTTAGAGTTTTCCAGCCGAACAGTCCCCACCAGCGCTGCCAGTTGGAGGCCGCCACCAGGCGCGCCGCCGGCAGTGCGCTCTCGCCGGTGAACCGTGGCGTGGAGAAGCGCGCCCGGCGCCCGGGCTCCACCTGAAAGAACACACTCACCGATTGCGACTCGGGGTCGCGGCGAATCTCGTGGGTCACCTTGCCCTCGTAGAGGCCGTTGAGCCGCAGCGCCGCCTCAATGCTCTCCTTGGCCTGGGTGATCAAGGCCTCGTCGAGCGGCAAGCCCAGGTCGAGCTTGGCGGCGTTGTAGAGTTGACCGGTGGAGGGCGGGTCGGCCACGCCGTCAAACTCGATGCGGCCGATAAACCAGTTCAGCGTGGTGCGAATCGCCACGTCCACCTCCGGGCCGCGCTCCTCCACCTCCACCGAAACATCGGTAAAGCGTCCTGTTCGAAACAGATTCTCGATGGTCTGTTTCGTCTGATCACGGGTGAGAGGCTCGCCGGCCTTGAGGGTGAGCAGCGCGCGAAGCTCCTCGTCCGGCAGGGGCTGCGCCAGCGGCTCAAAGCGGACGTCGCGCACGCGGCGCCCGAAAAAGCGGTCCCCGTCCACGTCCTGCGCGGCGCCGGTCACGGCGGCGGCCAGGCAGAACAGTAGCTGTATGACGCGCGAAACGGACACCTGTTTATCACTCTAGCAACTGCACCCCGCATGAGGTTGTTACACGCCACTACTGTTAGGATGCGAATATGGACGCTCAAGACCGGGAACGCTATTCCCGCCAGCTATTGTTCGCGGGCCTGGGCGAGCCCGGGCAGGAGCGCCTGTTGGCCGCCCGCGTGGGCATTGTGGGCTGCGGCGCTCTTGGCACGTTTCAAGCCGCGGCGCTGGCGCGCGCCGGCGTGGGCTCTCTCCGCATCATCGACCGCGACTACGTGGAAGCGTCGAATCTCCAGCGCCAATGGCTCTTCACCGAGGCCGACGCGGCCGAGAGCCTGCCCAAGGCCGCCGCCGCCGCGCGCCGCCTGGCGGAGATCAACTCGCGCATCTCCGTCGAGCCGCACATCGCCGACCTGACCGCCGGCAACGCCGCTGATCTGCTTGAGGACCTGGACCTGATCCTGGACGGCACCGACAATTTCGAAACCCGCTACCTGGTCAATGACTATTGCGTGGCGCAGAGCAAGCCGTGGATCTATGGCGCCGCCGTCGGTTCCTATGGTCTGGCCATGCCCGTACTGCCGGGCGTTTCGGCCTGCCTGCGCTGCGTTTATCCGCAGCCGCCGGGGGGCGCGCAGCCCACCTGTGAGACGGCCGGAGTGCTGGGGCCGATCACCAGCCTGATCGCGGCCTGGCAAGTGGCGGCCGCGATGAAGATCCTCACCGGGCAGGCGGGCGAGCTGTTTACGGGTCTTACCACGGTGGACGTATGGACCGGCCGCATCCGGCAGACGGCGCCGCCCCAGCGCGACCCGGCTTGCCTGTGCTGCGCCCAACGGCGCTTCGAGTATCTGGAGGGTGCCCGCCGCCGGCCCATTAGCCTGTGCGGCCGCAATGCCGTGCAGATTCATGAGCGCGCCTCGGCCATTGATCTCACCGCGCTGGCCGCCCGGCTCGAGCCGCTGGCGCCGGTGCGCCGCAACGAGTTTGCGCTGCGCTTCTTCCCCGCCCCGTATGAGCTTACGGTCTTTGCCGATGGCCGCGCGATCGTCAAAGGCACACAAGACGTGGGCCTGGCGCGCAGCCTCTACGCCCGCTACGTCGGCAACTAAAGCTGACGCCGCAGAAAATCGGGGCGCCGCTGCGTGAACTCGATCAGCTTCGTCTGATTTTCCTGGATCGGCCCCGTGCCTTCCACCCGATGGCGGTCTTCGAGCGCCGTCTTCCACGTCAACGCCTGCCGGCGCCGCGCTTCGCTTTCCAGCCATCCGCCCGGGCCGCCGGCCAGCGCCGCCACCCGCGTCAGTTCCTCGCGGAAGAAATCCCGGCCCTTCGAGTTCTGCACCAGCCGCCGCACCAGCACATTGCGCTCGCCATTTTCCAGCACCGGCCGGTCCCAGCGGAAGAAGCTCCAATCCTTATCCCAGGGCAGCACCGTAAAGCGCGTGCTCCGTTGGTAGTTGTACAGGTAGAAGCCGTTCATCCCCCAGTTGCCGAGCAACCCATCCTGATCGTCGATCAGCGTCTCAGCGGCCACGTAGGTGAGCCACTGCTTGGGATCGCCGTATTGGCCGAGCTCACTCCAGAACGTCTCATCGCTCGAACGGTTAATCGCCTCAATCAGCCCCACCACCGGCGCCGGATTCGGGTTCTTCGAATTGTTCTTCGGTTCAAACGGCGCCGGCACATAGTCGGTGTCGCGTCCCTCGCCCCGCTGTTCAAAATGATACTCGTCCGCCCAGGCGTACTCGTAAAGATAGCCGTCCTTTTCGCCCAACCGGTCGGCCAGATAGGGCGATTCCACATCCTCGGTCACCAGATAAAGGCCCCAGAATTCGCCATTGATGCTCACGCGCGCATAGCTGGTGCGCGGCGTTACCAGGCCCATCTTGCCGTAAAGGTCATAGGCCAGGCTGTTCTTCAACAACGAAGAATCCTGCGCCATGTTGCCCAGCACCAGCGTCTCCAGCCCTAGAAACGGCCCTGAATCGGCCGAACGCTTGAAGCTGATCTTCAGCCCCGGCTTATACGGATTCCGCGATCCGTTGCCGCGGGACCGCATTGCCGCCTTCACGTTCAAACCGTTCCACTGGAAACGGCACCAATACCAGTCATTCTCCTGGTAGCGCTCGCGCAGCTTGGCCCAATCGGCCGCGTCCATCTCCAGGTTGATCTCCAGCAAGCGGTCGCGCGCAAACAAATCGGCCAGCGTCGGCTTGGCCGTTTGCGCCGTGCCAAGCACCGGAATCGCCGTACCGGCACACAAAAACCTGATGAAATTTCGTCTCTGCATTTGGGAGTCTATCTTCCTCATCGTCCCTGCCGGTGTACACTTTGCAACGCGACGGCAAAATGAATCTGACTAGAGAGGCGTACTAGGCCATCCGTTCGGGACAGGTAGGGCCCAAAGATGGATAAGAATTCATGCTGGGCAAATGGACTCGTCCTCCGTTAAGCGTTTAGACGCGCCGCCGGTACCGTTGGTTATCCCAAGTGCGGCCCCGTTCCCCAGGGTCGCCCTGGCGCAACGCCGTTTGGTATCCTCAAGGTTCGGCCTTTCCTGCGCCCAAAAGATCTCAAACGCAAGAGGATAGAGAATGTCTGGCCATTCCAAATGGCATACCATCAAACACAAAAAGGGTGCCCTTGACGCCAAGCGCGGCAAGCTGTTCACCCGCATCGCCAAGGAAATCGAAATCGCGGCCCGCAATGGCGGCGATCCGGATTCCAACGCCCGCCTCCGCACCGCCATCGCGGCCGGACGCGCCGTTTCGATGCCGAATGACAATATTCAGCGGGCCATCAAGCGCGGCACGGGCGACAACGGTGGCGTGGTGCTGGAAGAAGTGATGTACGAGGGCTACGGCCCGGGCGGAGCGGCCATGCTGATTGCCGCCGTCACCGACAACCGGAACCGCACGGTGAGCGAAATCCGCAGCATGCTCTCCAAGAACAACGGCAACATGGCCGAACCCGGCGCCGTCTCCTGGATGTTCAAGCGCAAGAGCACCGTGGTAATCGAAAAGGAGAAGGCCAGCGAAGAGAAGCTGATGGATCTGCTGATCGAAGCCGGTGGCGACGACCTCCGCGACGACGGCGAGGTCTGGACGCTACTCTCCGATCCGGCCGCCCACGAAGCCGTGCTGGCCGCCGTGCAAGCGGCCGGTATCGAGACCGCCTCCGCCGAAATCGGCTACGTCGCCGACAACCCGGTGAAGCTGGAGGGCACCAATGCCCGGACCTTCCAACGCCTCTACGGCCTGATCGACGATCAGGACGACGTGCAGAACATCTGGGACAACACGGAGATCGACGCGGCGGACATCGAAGGCTAAATGCGAGTTCTGGGCATCGATTGCGGCACCGAACGCACCGGCTTCGGCGTGATCGATTCCGATGGTTCGCGCCACCGGCTGATCGCGGCCGGCGTGATCCAAACAAGCGCCAAGCTGCCTCTGTTTCTGCGGCTGCAGTCGATTGCGCGCGAGCTGCGCGGTGTGGTGGAGCGCTGCCAGCCGGGCGCCGCCGCCGTGGAGGAAGTCTTCCACTCCGTGAACATGAAGAGCACCATCAAGCTCTCGCACGTGCGCGGCGTGGCGCTGCTCACCGTGGCCGAAGCGGGCATTGACCTGGGCGAGTATTCTCCCCTGGAGGTGAAAATGAGCGTGGTCGGCTATGGCCGGGCCGAAAAGTCCCAGGTACAGTTGATGGTGCGGCAATTGGTAAAGGCCGAAACTCCTGAGGAGTTGCGCGCCGTCTCCCAAGAGGACGCCGCCGACGCCCTGGCCGTAGCCATCTGCCACGCCACCCGGCTTGCGGCGACAATAAGGATTGGCGCATAAGATGAGACTCTTCCTGCTGGCGGGAGTGATGACGGCGGCCCTGGCGGCCGAACCGCATATCGTCTACTCGAAGTCGTTCCCCGGCTCGACCCCGGCCTTTGTGAGCATCGAGCTCCAGCGCGACGGCCAATGCGTCTACAAGGAGGCGGTGGACGACGATACCCCCGCCAAGTTCAAGATCAAGCCCGAAGAAGCCCAGGAGATCTACGCGCTGGCGGCCAAGCTCGGCCACTTTGATCGCGCCCTGGAATCCGGCCTCAAGGTCGCCTTTATGGGCGAGAAGACCTTCCGCTGGGTGGACGGCGACAAAATAGCCGAGCAAAAGTTCAACTTTTCCCAGGACGCCGACGCCAATCTTCTGCTCGACTGGTTTGAGAAGATGACGCAGACCGAGCAGCACTTCTTCGCGCTGGAGCGCACCGTCCGCTTCGATAAGCTGGGCGTCCACAAGGCGCTGCTTCAACTGGAAGCCGCCTGGGACCGCAAGCGCCTGGTGGCGATTGAGCAGTTCCTACCCCTGCTGGACCGCGTGGCCAAGAACTCCTCCTACCTCAACATGGCGCGCGAACGCGCCGCGGCGCTGGCCGAGGTGTTTCGCAATCCGCCCAAGCCGGCCGAAGGGGCCAAGCCGTGAAGACAATCCCCGCGCTGCTGCTGGCCGCCACGCTCGCCCTGGGCCAGAACGCCGGCACAATTTCCGAGGAAGAACAGACTCATCTGCGGCAGGCGCTTAGCGAGGCCGGCAACTCGCCGGTGGAGTTCACGCGCGCCCTGGAGTCGCATCTGAAGAAGTACCCGCAGTCGCCGCGGCAGGCTGAGATTGAGCGCGCCCTGGCCAAATCGGCCATCGAGAGCCGCGATATGAAGCGGATCGTCGAATACGGCGAAAAGGTTCTGACGGCGTCCCCCGATGACCCCACGCTCCTTGAACAAGTGGCCCAGGCCCTGGTGATCCGGCAAACCAAGCCGGACGCCACGCGCGCCGCCGCCCACGCCGCCAAACTGGTGCAGGTGCTAAAGGCGCAGGCCGAGGCCAAACAGGCCTCGCCGCGCGATCAGGCCAAGATGAAGGAGGCGGTGGACGAGGCTTTGGCCCGCGCCTGGCAGATCTGGGCCTTGGCACTGGAAACCCTGGGCGAGACAGCGCGCGCCGCTGAAATGGCCCGCCTCAGCTTTGACTTGATCCCCAGCGCCTCGGCCTCGCGCATCGCCGGGCGCCTGTTTGAGAAAGCGGGCCAAAAGCAGGAGGCCATCGCCGCCTGGGCCGCCGCCTTCGCCATCGACGATTCCGAGCGCCCGGCGGATCGCGCCAAACTCGTGGGCCTCTACCGGTCGCTCAAAGGCACCGAAACGGGCGCCGGCGACGAGATTCTCAAGGCCTTTGACCGGTTGGAGGCGATTGAGAAGCGCCGCACCGCCGAGATCCAGCGCATTGACCCGAATCATGGCCTGGAAAAGCCGTTGGATTTCACGCTCACCGGCCTGAAGGGCGAGCCGCTCGACCTGAAGTCGCTGCGCGGCCGCGTCGTGGTCTTCGATTTCTGGGCCACCTGGTGCGGCCCCTGCCGCCAGCAGTATCCGCTCTATCAGAAGGTGCAGGAGCGCTTCAAGAAAAACGACAAGGTCGTGTTTCTCGCCCTGAACACTGATGAGGAACGAGCGGCCGTCAAGCCCTTCGTCGAGTCGCTCAAGTGGGAAAAGTCAGTCTACTTCGATGAGGGGCTCTCCTCGCTCCTGAAGGTGTCATCCATTCCCACCACGATGGTCTTCAACGGCAAGGGCGACCTGGTGAGCCGTATGAACGGCTTCCTCCCCGATCGCTTTGTGGACATGCTGAGCGAGCGCATTCTCCAGGCTTTGAACGAGTAAGCCATGTACCAACGCATCTTCTGGATCGTGCTCGATAGTGTGGGCATTGGGGCGATGCCGGATTGGGAGGCGTTCGGCGATCCTGAGCCCTCCAACACGCTCGGCAACGTCGCCCGGCTGCGGCCGCTGTCGCTTCCCGGCCTGGCCCGCCTGGGCCTCGGCAACATCGCCGATCTCACGGGCATTCCGCCCGCCCCCGCGCCGTTGGCTTCGTTTGGAAAATGCACGCTGGCCTCTCCCGGCAAAGACACTACCACGGGCCATTGGGAAATGGTGGGCATTCACTTAGAGAAGCCCTTCCCCCTCTATCCGCATGGCTTTCCCCCGCCCGTGATCGCCGCCTTTGAGCAGGCTACGGGCCGCCGCGTGATCGGCAATAAGGCCGCGTCCGGTACGGAAATCATCGCCGAACTAGGTGCGGAGCACGTCCGCACCGGCGCGCTGATCGTCTACACCTCGGCCGACAGCGTGTTCCAGATCGCCGCCCATGAGGGTGTGCTCCCGCTGGAGGAACTGTATCGCTACTGCGAATTGGCGCGCGCCATTCTGCGCGGCGAACACGAGGTGGGCCGGGTGATCGCGCGGCCGTTCACCGGGGAAGTGGGTTCGTTTGTGCGAACGGCCAACCGGCACGATTATGCAGTGCCGCCGCCGCAAGGGATGCTGCTCGATCAACTGGCCTCGATCGGCGTTCCGGTGCATTCGATCGGCAAGATCTCGGACATTTTCCTCGGCCGGGGCATCGCGCGCTCGGAGAAGACGAAATCCAATGGCGATGGAATGGCGAAGACCTCGGCCGCCTTGGCCGACCCCACGCGCCGCCTCGTGTTCGTCAACCTGGTGGATTTCGACTCGCTCTACGGCCATCGCAACGACGTAGAGGGCTATGCGCGGGCGCTGGAAGAGACCGACCGCTGGCTGCCTTCGTTCCTCGACGGAATGCGGCCTTCGGATTTGCTAATCCTCACCGCCGACCACGGCTGCGACCCCACCACGGCGTCAACGGATCATTCGCGTGAGTATACGCCGTTGCTGGTCTACTCGCCCGGCCGCGCGGCACAGGCGCTCGGCGTACGGGCGTCGCTAGCCGATATCGGACAGAGCGTGGCGGCGAATTTCGGCACGTCCATCGCGGCCGGCGCTTCGTTTCTGTGAACCGGTTACGGCAGCGGGTGAAAATCGCGCAGCGTGGCCGACCAGCCGTCGTATCTGTCTTCTTCCAGCGTTAAGGCCAGATCCAGGCGCGCGTCCTTCTGGAACCATTCCACCGACTCGGCCGAACGCCAGGCCTTCACCTGAACGGTCCGCGTGCCGCCGGCCTGGCGTACGTGGAAGAACACATGCGCGTCCTTGATCACCCGGGGCGCGCCCACCACCTGGCAGCCATAGACTCCAAACAGCGGCGGCACGTTGGAGTTGCCAAACGGCGCGAGCGACCAGATATCGGCCAGCGCGCGATCGTTGATTTCGGCCAGTTCCAAAGGCGCGTCGATCTCATATTGCGGCCGGAAATCCTCGGGCGTTAGCTTCGTCGCCGCGAAGGCTTGAAACCGCCGGCGGAACTCCGGGAGTTTCTCCAAGGGCAGCGTCAGCCCGGCCGCTTGCTTATGGCCGCCGAACTTGGTGAACAGATCGGGCATCGACTCCAAGGCGTCCAGCAAATGGAAAAGCGCCACGCTGCGGCCGGAGCCGGTGGCCGTGCCGGCCGCGGCATCCTCACCGAGCACGAACGCCGGACGATTGAAACGCTCCACGATGCGGCTGGCCACAATGCCCACCACGCCTTTGTGCCAGCCTTCGCCCGAGAAGACCAACGCGGCCTGCTCGTCGGTAACGGGCTCCTGCGACACCTGCTCGAGAATCGCCTGCACCATGGCCGCCTCAGTCTCCTGACGGTCGCGATTGAGCGTGTCCAGTTCGGTGGCGATCGCCTGGGCGCGCGCGGCGTCGGCCTTCAGCAGCAACTCAATCACATCGCCGGCGTAGGCCATGCGGCCGGCCGCGTTGATGCGCGGGCCGATCTGGAAGCCGACCTGCCGCGCGGTGGGCGTGGCGCCCGGGCCAAATCCGGACACGTTCAGCAGCGCGCGCAGACCGGTATTCGGCGTGCGATCCAAGCCGGCCAGCCCATGGCGCACAATGATGCGGTTCTCCCCAGTGAGCGGCACCACGTCGGCCACCGTGGCGATCGCCGTGAGCTTTAGGAAGCTTTCGAGCAGCCGCTGCCGCCGTTCCGGTGCCATAGTGGAGGCAGCCAGCAGGCCCTGCGCCAGCTTCAAGGCCACTCCGGCGCCGCAAAGCTCTTTGTTCGGATACGGGCAACCGGGCTGATTGGGATTGAGCACGGCCACCGCCGGCGGCATCTCCTCCTCAGGCAAGTGATGATCGGTGACGATGCAATCGATGCCGAGCGAATTGGCGTGGCGCACCACGGCGCCCGCGCGGATGCCCGTATCCACCGACACGATGAGGTTCACGCCATCGGCTGAGGCCTGGTCAATCACCTCGGGGCGCATGCCGTAGCCTTCCTTCAAACGGTGCGGCACGTAATAAGTGGACGATCCGCCCAGCAACTCAATCGCCTTGGTCATCAGCACCACGGACATGGTGCCGTCCACGTCATAGTCGCCGTAGAGGAGAATCTTTTCGCGCGCGGCGATGGCGCGCATCAGGCGCGTGACGGCCTCATCCATGCCGCGCATCAGCCGGGGATCATGCAAGTCCGCCAGTTGCGGATGGAGGAAGTGGCGCACGTCCCCGGCGGTGCGATAGCCGCGGGACCACAGCACGCGGGCGGCGGGCGCCGTGAGGGAGAGTTCGCGGGCCAGCGCGGCGGCGGCCGCCGGGTCCAGGGGCGCCGGCAGCCAGCGCGACGTCTTGCGGGCGAAGGCGGGGTCACTAATTCTTACTGTAGAAGCCGCCGCCCCCGCCGCCGAAGTCGGCGTCGTCGGGCGGGGCGCCGCCGGCGGTTTGGATGTCTTCGATCATGTCCATCACTTCCTCATACCAGTCAGTGGCGCGGCTGAAGAGGTAGGTGTTGTGCTCGAAGTCGAAGGAGAGCTCAATGGCGCAGGTGAAGCCGGCGTACATGCGGATCTCGCGGAAGCGGCGCTCGTAATCGCGGCGGTCCTCGTAGGGGATCTCCAGATCCTGGAGGTCTTCCATGGCTTCATCAATCTGGGCTTCGGAGAGGCGGCGGGCGTGCAGCACCATGACCTTGACGCCGAGCTTTTCGGCGCAATCCAGAAAGCCGCGGAAATCGGGGTGCGCGGCCGCGTCCCATTCGATCACAGTGGGAAACTCCTCCATGCCTCGCGACATGCCGTGGAAGACGGCGAAAGGCTTGGTCGACAGGTATTCCTCAAGTTCGAGGCGAAGGGTTTCAAGGTCTTGCTTCATGGCTGGTTAAGGGGGTTAATTGCTGGCCGTTTCCACCAGCACGCCGTGCTCGGTGCCCAGGTCGCGCGCCGAAGGCGTAATGATGGTTTTGGGGCCGGTGTAAATCTTCTGGTTGCGGCGCAGGGCTTGGCGGATGTCGTCTTCGCAGACGAAATCGGCGACGGTGAGGGCCGGGGCGACTGTGAGGGCCGGGGCGACTGCGATGCCGGCGGCGGCCGCAGGTGGCGGCGCCGCGCAGGCGGCCGGCGGCGGCGTTGCCGTTGGCGCGGCTGCGCCGCGGGCCTGCAGAAAGCGGTCCACCACGGTTTCGGCCACGTTGGCGGCGGGGGCGGGACTGGTGCGTACGCCGCGCTGCGCCAGGTAGCGTTCCACGGCTTGCAATACGGTGTTCTTGTCGACGTTCGCCATTCTATTGAGCGTGCTGCCTGAGGATACCACCGTAGCGGGCGCCTTGCTCAGGGCGCCATCGGGAAACGCCTCCTCGGCGGAACGAACCCAGCGGGCCACGCGCTTGACGTGAAACAGATGCTGTGGGCCCACGTTGTCGCCGGTGGCATTGCCCGACATGGCGCCGCAGCCGAGCGTCATCGCCGGCGACACATTCGTGGTGATGCCCACCGAGCCCTGCGGCGACGGCGTGTTCACCAGAATGCGATGGGCGGGCATGCGCAGGCCAAAGGTGCGGATCTTGGCATCATCCTGCGCGTGGATCACGCAGGTATGGCCCAGCCCGCCGAAGCGCAGAATCGCTTCGCAGGCGTCCACGGCTTGCGCAAAGCTATCCACAAAATAGAGAGCCAGCACGGGGGAGAGCTTTTCGGCCGAGAGTGGATGCTCCTTGCCGATGCCCTGGATCTCCGCAGTGAGAATTTTGGTCTCGGCGGGCACGGAAAAGCCGGCCATCTGCGCGATCTTCGGCGCGGCCTGGCCCACGCAGTCGGGGTTGACGCCAAGCTTGGCCGTGAGCACAGTACGGCCCACCTTCACGGCTTCCTCCGGCGAACAGAGGTAAGCTCCATGGGATTTCAAGGCTTCCAAAATCCGGCTCTTGAGCGACTTTTCGGCCACAATGGTTTGCTCGCTGGAGCAGAGCGTACCGTAGTCGAAGGACTTGCCGGCGACGGTCTTTCGGATGGCTTCGCCGAGATCGGCGGAGGTATCCACGAGCACGGGCACATTGCCGGGCCCGACGCCGAAGGCGGGCTTGCCGCTGGAATAGGCGGCCTTCACCATGGCACTGCCGCCGGTGGCGAGGATCAGGCTGGTCTTTTCGTGCCGCATGAGAGCATGAGTGCCCTCCATGGTGGCCGTGGTGACGCACTGGATCAAACCTTCGGGCGCCCCGGCGCGAATCGCGGCCTGATGCAGCACCTCGGCGGTGGCGCAGGTGCAGGCTTTGGCGCGCGGATGGGGCGAGATGACGATGGCGTTGCCCGCCTTCACGGCGATGATCGACTTGTAAATGGCCGTCGAGGTGGGGTTGGTGGTGGGCAGAACAGCAGCCACCACGCCGACGGGCACGGCGATCTCGGTGAGGCGCTTTTCGGGATCCTCCCGCACCACGCCCACTGTCTTCATGCCGCGGAGGGTGCGCGGCAACAGGTCCGCCGCGAGCAGATTTTTGGCCAGCTTATCCGGGGCGTTGCCGTAGCCGGTCTCTTCCACCGCGAGCGCGGCGAGGCGGGCCGCGTGTTCGCGCGCGGCCGCAGCCATGGCTTCCACAATGGAATCCACCTGTTCCTGGGAGAATCCGCGGAATTGCTGACCAGCCGCCCAAGCGGCATCGACCTTTGCGCGGACCTCTTGGATGGAAAGGAGGTCTTGGTCTTTGAGCATCGCGACGGCTGCTTAGCTTAGCCGAGAGCCTTGTCGCCCTTTTTGGCGCCGGGAAGCACCTTCGCGACTTCCTCATGCGGGTTGGGGATCACGTGAACAGCAACGAGTTCACCCACGCGGCGCGCGGCGGCGGCGCCCGCGTCAGTGGCGGCTTTCACAGCGCCCACGTCGCCACGGACGGTGACGGTGACAAAGCCCGCACCGATAAATTCCTTGCCCGAGAGGACGACGTTCGCGGTTTTCACCATGGCGTCCGCCGCTTCAATGGCGCCGACCAGACCTTTGGTCTCGATCATGCCGAGTGCTTCCATAGGGACTAAGCTAACACATATGCCGCATTGGATTCCGCTGTTGCTGCTCTGCGCCCAGGAGTTCCCGTCGATGGAGGTGAAACAGGGCGCCATCGCCGAGGTGACCATCCGCAGTGGCGGGGCTGCGCTTGCCGTTTACGCGGGCCGGGGCGCCGAACGAGTCCTTTACACGCACGCCCGGCGCGACGCCTTTCGTCCCGTACCGGGCGCCGAGGCCTATGTGCCCGCCGCCGAGGAGAGCTACTTTCGCGATCCGATGAAGTTCTGGATGGCGTTCGATAAGGAGCGCTTTCACGATTATGAAGCGCGGTCGAGCAAGTGGCCGGTGGCGCCGCTCGATGGGAAGATCACGGCCGTGCGCGGTGGCGACAAATTCACGTGGCGCGGCTTGGAGTTCGACGTGGTGGACACGCCGGGGTTCACGGCGGGCGCGGTCTCTTACGTGACGAAGCTCAACGGGCAGACGGTCGCCTTCACCGGCGACCTCATCTATGGTGACGGCCAATTGCTGGATGTTTATTCGCTGCAGACCGGCGTACCAGAAGCCAAGACGCGCGGCTACCACGGCTACGGCGCGCGGGCCAGCGAGTTGCTGGCGAGCCTCCGCCGCATCGCGGCGCTGAAGCCGGACACGCTGGTGCCGGCCCGCGGCCCCGTGATCCGCAATCCGGCCCAGGCCATCGAAAAGCTGTCCGGAAGGCTCCACGCTTTCTTCTGGGGGCATTTCCAGATCGACGCGTTGCGCTGGTATTGGGGCGACGACAATCTGAAGATCCGCGCGGGGAAGATCCTGGGCGACCTGTCGAAACTGAAGCCAATGGAGATGAGCGAGCAGCGCAAACTGCCCGACTGGGTGACGCCGATTCAGAACTCGCGCCTGATTCACTCGGCGACGGGCGCGGCTTTCCTAGTCGACTGCGGCAACGCGAGGATTCTCGCCGAGGTGCAAAAGCGAGGGAGCAAAGTGGAGGGCATCTTCATCACGCACTATCACGACGACCATACCGATCACGCGCAGGCCGCCGCCGTGGCGCTTGGCGCGAAGGTTTACGCCAGCCCGGAGTTGGCGGAGGTCCTGCGCAACCCGCGCGCGTACCGGCTGCCC
The DNA here is from genome assembly GCA_037367405.1 of Ottelia alismoides. Classification (NCBI taxonomy): domain Eukaryota; kingdom Viridiplantae; phylum Streptophyta; class Magnoliopsida; order Alismatales; family Hydrocharitaceae; genus Ottelia; species Ottelia alismoides. The sequence continues at coordinate 100,802 of JAZKJV010010983.1, read as the reverse complement.
GCGATGACGGCAAATCCGATCACGAGTCTCGAGACCATGGCCGAGGGCAAGAAGGTCCGCTGGCACGAGTTCGAATTCACTTATCTGTATTACCCCGGTCAGACCCTCTATCACGGCGGGCTCCTCGTGAAGAAGGACGGCGCCGAGACGCTCTTCTTCATTGGCGATTCCTTTACGCCCTCCGGCGTGGACGATTACTGCCTCCAGAACCGCAATCTGCTCGGAGAGGAGGAAGGGTATCTGTACTGCCTCCGCAAGCTGCGCGAGATGAGTGAACAACCGTGGCTGATTAACCAGCACGTGGAGCCGATGTTCCGCTTCAACCGGGAACAGATCGCGGCCCTGGAAGGCGTCCTGCGGAAGAACCGGGCAGTGCTGGCCGAGCTGGTTCCCTTCCCCCATCCGAATTACGGCGTGGACGAGCAATGGGCCTGGTTTGAGCCCTACGAAGTGACCGCCAAGCCGGGGGCGGCGGTGGAATTGAAGCTCCGCGTCACCAATCACGGGGACCGCGCGGGGACCTTCGCCGTCAACGGCGTGAAGTTCCAGCTAGGCTTCCGCCAATCGAAATCAGTACCGGTGCGGGTGCGAGTCCCAGCCGATGCGGGCCCCCTTTGGATCGCTACCGCCGATGTGGAAATCGGTCCGGTGAAATTAACAAGCTGGGCCGAGGCAATCGTCCGCGTCGAGCGCTAGGGTCAATGCTATTGTGTAAGAGAACACTGCGCGCCTGACCTTCCTTGACGTTGCCCTTCCTCCGGCTTCGCTCTCCGATTCGTTCCAGCGCAGTGTGGTTCTCGTGTGGGAGCCAAGACCGTAGAAGGAGTAATTAGCTTGATCAACATCTTTGTTGGCAACTTGAGCTATCAGACGTCGCAAGACGATCTGACGGCTGCGTTTGCGCAGTATGGCCAAGTGGACCGTGTCAATATCGTGACGGACCGCGACAGCGGCCAGCCGCGCGGCTTTGCGTTCGTCGAAATGGCGAATCGCGAAGAGGGCGAGAATGCGATCGCTCAGTTGAACGGCGCCGAAATGAACGGCCGCGCGCTCAACGTGAACGAAGCGCGTCCCAAGCCGGCCGGCGGCGGCGGCGGTGGCTTCGGCCGCAGCGGCGGCGGTGGCCGTCCGGGCGGCGGCGGTGGTGGCCGGGGCGGTGGCCGTCCTGGTGGCGGCGGTGGCCGCGGCCGCTGGTAGTTAGCGGTTGATTTCCGGAACCGGCGAGGTTCCCGCGTAAGGTGGTATCGTCCAACTTATGCGGATCCTCGCCGGTTTTGTTTTTGCGCTCGCGCTGGGCGCGCAGCCGTATGACTTGGTGATTGCGGGCGCCCGCCTGGTGGACGGCACGGGCTCGCCCTGGTACCTCGCCGACCTCGCCGTGAAAGGCGACCGCATTGCGCGCATCACACCGGCCGGAGTGCTGCGCGAGGCCGCCGCCGCGCGCCGAATTGAAGCGCGGGGGCTGGTGCTGGCGCCCGGCTTCATCGACATTCAAGGGCATTCGCGCGAATTCCTGCTCGATGGCGACGGCCGCGTGATTGCGAAGGTGTCGCAAGGCGTCACCACGGAGATTCTCGGCGAGGGCACTACGAACGCGCCGGCCAATGAGAAGACGTCGGCGCAGGCCCCCGGCAGCGCCATGGATCGCGACAAGAAGATCCGCTTCGCCGGCGACCATGGCTTTGATGAGTGGCTTCGCGCGATGGAAAAACACGGCAACTCCGTCAACTTCGGATCGTTTATTGGCGCGGGAACGCTGCGCCAGTACATCAAGGGCATGGCCCAGGGCCGGCTTACGCCGGCGGAGACGGCCGAAATGCAGCGCGTGGTCAGGCTCGGCATGGAGGATGGCGCCTTCGGCATCGCGTCGGCGCTGGTCTATCCGCCCGATAGCTTTCAATCCACCGAGGAATTGGTGGAAGCAAGCAAGGCGATGGCACCTTATGGCGGCGTCTACATCACGCATATTCGTTCCGAAGCGGACTCGCTGCTGGAGGCCGCCGACGAAGCGATTGCCATCGGCCGCCGCGCGGGCGTGCCCGTGGAACTGTATCACCTGAAGGCGGCCGGCAAACGCAACTGGGGCAAGGCCGATGCGCTGATTGAGAAGATCAGCGCGGCGCGCGCCGCCGGGCTCGACGTGCAGGCGAATATGTATCCCTACACGGCGGGCGCCACGGGCCTTTCCAGTTGCTTCCCGCCGTGGACCGCGGCCGACGGCAAGCTCTTCGACAATCTGGCCAATCCGGAAGTGCGAAAGAAGATCCGCGCCGAAGTGATGAGCGAGAAGACCGACTGGGAAAACTTTTGCCAACTCGCCACGCCCGAAGGCGTGCTGGTGCTCGGGCTCAATAAGCCGGAGAACAAACAGTACGCCGGTAAGCGCCTTTCCGAGATTGCGCGGGCCATGAATAAGGATTTCATCGACGCCGCCATGGATCTGGTGCTGAGCGAGCGCCAGCGCGTGGGCACGGTCTACTTCATGATGAGCGAGGAGAACGTACGGAAGAAACTGCAACAGCCGTGGATCAAGATCGGCACTGACGCCGGGGGGCCGAACCCTGAAACCAGAACGCTGGTGCATCCGCGCTCCTATGGCACGTATACGCGCATTCTCGGCAAGTACGTGCGCGAGGAGAAGGTGCTTACGCTGGAGGAGGCCGTCCGCCGGATGACCTCGGCGGTGGCGACGCGCTTGTCGATTACCGATCGCGGGCTGCTGCGCGAGGGCCTGATGGCCGATCTGGTTTTGTTTAATCCCGAGACGGTGATCGACAAGGCCACGTTCGAGGAGCCCAACCAGGTTTCGGTGGGCATCGAGCATACGTTCGTCAATGGCGTGGAGGTTTGGAGCCGGGGCAAGCATACGGGGGCCAAGCCCGGCCGCATTGTCCGCGGACCGGGCTGGAAAGCCCCGGGCGGAAAGCAGTGGGCCGCGCGCAACCTGGCCGCCAGCGTCGCGCCCTCCTATTGCTATGGGGACGCCGAGGCGAACTGTGAACGCTATGGGCGGCTTTATACCTGGGAGTCCGCGCAGCAGGCCTGCGGGTCGCTCGGCAACGGTTGGCGGCTGCCCACCGATAGCGAGTGGCGCGAACTGGCCAAGCGCCACGGCGGCGTCAGCGCGGATTCACCCGATGGCGGGCAGAAAGCCTATCAAGCTCTGCTAGCCGGCGGAGGCGCGGGCTTTGACGCGCAACTGGGCGGCGGCCGCGAACTGGACGGGCAGTACGCGCGCGGCGATGCCCACGGCTTCTACTGGACCGCCACTGAAATCGATGCCGCCCATGCCTGGTGCTACAACTTCGGCAAGGGCGGCAAGGCCCTTCACCGGCAGGACGGCGCGGCGAAACAGCGGGCCTTTTCGGTTCGTTGCATCCGGGATCTATGAGTCACTCGCGCCCCTGGATGCGCCATGTGCTGCTCGCCGCCGGCGTATACAACATCGCCTGGGGCGCGTTCGTGGTGCTTTCCCCGCTCACGATGTTCAGCTGGTTCGGCATGGCGCCGCCGAACTATCCCGAACTCTGGCAGTGTATCGGGATGATTGTGGGCGTTTATGGAGTGGGCTACGCCATCGCCTCGCGCGATCCCCTGCGCCACTGGCCCATCGTGCTGGTGGGCTTTCTGGGGAAGGTCTTCGGCCCCATTGGTTTTGTGGAAGCCGCCTGGGCGGGGCGCTTTCCATGGAGCTTCGGCTGGATCAACGTAACCAATGATTTGATCTGGTGGATCCCGTTCGCGCTGATCCTCTGGAGTGCGCGAAAGGCTAACGCTTGACCTCCGCGGGCGTCACCGTATCGGTGCTCCCACGGCAGATGAACTTGATATACGCAATCACGTCGGCCAGTTCCTGGTTGGTATAGCCGACTGACTCGGGCGGATGCATCCATGTCGCATTGTCGCGTTTGCGCGCGATATCGGCCTTCAGCACCGTCATCGGCACGGGCGTTTTGCCGCCCAGGTCATAGTAAAGGATGCTATCGGGCGTTTCCTGCTCTTGAATCACGGTGTGGCGTTTGCCGTTCTTCAGCTCGATCTGCTGCACATAAGCAGTGCGCGTCGACAGAATGGCCAGCACCATGCCTTTGGGCGAGGCGACGGCGATGTTCTTGAGGTCAGGCCCGGCGGGCGTGCCTTTGCCTTCCATCTGATGACAGGTGGCGCAGGGCAGACCTTTGGTGGTCCGGAAGAACAGTTCTGAGCCGCGTTTGGCTTGCTCGGGCATGTCGGCGGCCAGGGTGCCAACCGCAAGGCCCGCGATGAGGGCGATGGTGCGCATGGGGCGTTCACTCCTTCGTCCCTCCAGAAGCACGCCTGGCGCCAAATCACTGGGGCATCTCACCCAAAGACGCGATACAGCAGGAAGGCCGCGCCGGCCGCAAAGCCGGCCGCGGCGTTGTACTCCTCATTCTTCCAATACTGTCGCCAGGAAAAGCCCTCGCCGGTGTAGCCGGAGCGGAACGTGGGCACCAGCAGCGCCACCTTTCGGGCATAGGCGGCGTACTCGGGGAAGAGCTGACGCAGGTGTTGCTCTTCCAGTTCGATGGTTGGAAAGTAAATCAAGGTGAACGCTCCGGCAAACAGCAGCGCCAGTTCCCAGCGCCGCGTAGCGAGCACCAGTCCAGCGGCCACCAGCAAGGTTCCCAGGTAGAGCGGATTGCGCACCCACGCGTACGGGCCGCCCGTGGCCAGGCGCTGATTCTTGTATAGACACCCGGCGGCCCAGGCGCGTAAGGCCACGCCCGCCGCCGCCAAAGGCAGGCCTGCCAGCAGCGAGGCCGCCGACGGAGCGGCCAGCCAGGCAAACATCCCCACCAGCACAAATCCCAAAGGCACGCGCAACCGCTGCACGGCATCGGCGTAAGGCTTAGGAAACCAATAGCGGCGCGAGTTCACCATACACTTGATCGACCGTGATGTCGCGCATCGCCGGATCGATCTCCTCTCCTCTCCGATAGCTTGTTACCGCGCGGGCACTTCGCAGCACGCGAATCGTATCACCGTAAGGGCCGTTGCGGGCCGGATCGGTACCGCCGAAAATTGCCACGCCCGGCTTGCCGAGGGCGGCGGCCAAATGCAACGGGCCGCTATCGACGCCCACCACCGCCGAGGCGCGCCGCGTGGCCCAGATCAATCCTCCCACCGACGAAACATGCCGGAGCGTATTGGGCAGCGCCGGCAGATGCACCACGTCCTTCGGGGAAGCGTTGAGCACCAGCGGCACCGGCAAACGCTGCGCCAGATGCGCGAAATACTCGATCGGCCACTGCTTGGAACGCCAGCCCGCAAAGGGATTGGCGAGCACGAACGGCCCATCAGGCAGTTCGCCTTCCGGCGTGCCGGCGGGCATGGTCACCACCGAGGGCGCGGCCACCTGGGCCAGTTCCAAATGCTGATCCACCACATGCGTCGCGGCCACGGCGCGCTGCTCGCGGTAGAAAAACCGCGCGGCGGGTTCGCGCAAGTGGGCCGCCGCATACCCGATCGTCCGGCGGGCACCGCTCTGCCAGGCCACCAGCGCCGATTTGATCAGCCCCTGAAAATCAAAGGCCTGATCGATCTGAAGCGACCGCAACTGGCGCCGCGCCTGGCCGATGCTCTGGAGCGACCGCCGGTCGAGCGGAATCACCGACGCGAGCGCCGGGTTGCCCTCCAGCAGAACCTGCCAGCGAGGCTCCACACCCCAATGAATCCGCGCCTCGGGATGTTTCCAATGCAGACCCGTCACCGCGGGCAGGGTGTGGAGAATGTCGCCCATCGCGCCCAGGCGAACGACCAGAATCGTCATGCCGAGGCGATGCGGCTCAACCAAACGCGCGCGCGCGGCCGCGTGAGCCGGCGTTTCGTCAATGATCTGCCCGGCCCGCAACCCCGGGCGCGGGATCGGCCGGCCACCACATACTTCACGCAGCGCAAGGCCGCCACCAGTTCGGCGCGCGCGCGGGCCGGCAGGAGAGGCTCCGGCGGGTCCAGAATGGCGACGGTAAGGCCGTCGCCAAGCGCCATCAGGCGCTGGGCATGTTCGGCCGTAACGGGATCAAAATATCCCAGCACCAACGTGGGAACATCCAGCCCGGCTGCGCTGTCGAGGATCTTGCTGCGAGTATCCAAGCTTCTATTTCACCAGTTCCAGCGCCTCTCGCGCCACTCTTTCCACCGTCACCAGTTTCATGCAGTTCAGGTGGCCCAGCGGACATTCGCGTTGAAGGCACGGCGTACATTCGATGGGCTCGCGCACCACGCGCGCCAGCGGCCCCGTAGGACCGGTGGCGACGTGATCAGTGGAGCCGAATACGGCCACGGTCGGCAGGGCCAACGCCGAGGCCACGTGCATCGAGCCGGAATCGTTGGTCAGGAACAAGCGGCAGGCCGCCGCCAGATCGGATGAACTCGCGCAGCGAGGTCTCGCCGGCAAAATTGTGCAGCCGAACGCCCGGCAACATCTTCGCTAATTCTTCGCATAAAGGACGCTCCGCCGCCGACCCAAACAACGCCACGCCAGTGCCCAACTCCACCGCGAGCCGCCCGGCGGACTCGGCAAATCGCTCCGGCAGCCAACGCTTGGCCCCCGCCAAACGCCCGCCCCCGGGCTCACGCCAATCGGCCGGCCGGCAGCCCAGTTGCGCCAGGCGCTGCTCGCCCGCGGCTCTGGCCGCCGCGGCGCCCTCCAGCCGGATCACCAGTTCGGCGGGCAGCCGCTCCACCAGCCCCGCCCGCCGCAGCAATTCCAGATATTGAAAACTCTGATGCGGCGGAGTATCGCCCGGGCGAACCGGTGCAATGCGGTCAGTCAACAAGAGCGAACGCCCGTCGCGCGCAAAGCCAATGCGCCGAGGAATGCGGGCCAGATAGGCCGGCCAGCGCTGAGTCGAAGGAGTTCGGCAGGATCACAGCGCAATCGAAGCCGCGCTTCCGCAATGCCGCCCCCGCGTCCAATTTGGCGGGAAAATCACGCCAGCCGCGCGCCGCCGTCCACGGAATCACTTCATCGCAGAACGGTTCCCGGCCATAGAGATCGGCCACCCAGGGCATGGCGAGGATCGAAATACGCGCGCGCGGAAAACGCTCCCGCAGAGCGCGCAGCGCCGGCAGCGACATCACGGCGTCGCCAATCCAGTTCGTCGCGCGTACTAAGATGTTCTCGTACTCTTGCATGCTAACCAGCGACCAGCACCGATTCCTTCTTGACCAGGGTTATTTGATTTTGCCCGATTTCTTCGGTGCCGCGTTCTTGGCCGAAGCGCGCGCGCGCATCGCGCGGCTTTTTGAAGAGGAAGGCGACCAGGCCGGCAGTGAGTTTCGCGCCGAGCCCCAAACGCAACGCCTGGCCAACTGCGTGGACAAGGGAGAGATCTTCGAGCGCACTGTGGCCGATGAGCGGGCTGCTGGCCGGCGTGGAGGCGGTGCTGGGCCCGCAGTATAAATTGTCGAGCCTCAACGTCCGTTCGGCCAATCCCTATTCTGACTGGGTGCAGCCGCTGCACTGCGACACCGGCGCCGTGCCCGACGCCCAGGGCAACACCGTCTGCAACACCATCTGGATGATTGACAATTTCACCGCCGAGAACGGCGCCACGCGCTGCGTTCCAGGCACCCACCGGGGCGGCAAGCTTCCGCAGGAAGCCGGCATCGACCCAGCGGCGCCGCATCCTGACGAGATCCTCGTCACCGGAAAAGCCGGTACCGTCGTCATTATGAACGCCCACCTCTGGCATGGCGGCACGGCCAATCGAACGGGCGCGCCGCGCTGTGCCATGCATGCGTTCTACACGCGGCGCGACAAGCCGCAGCAGCAATATCAGAAACGGTTGCTCCGCCCGGAAACACAGGCGAAATTCGGCGAGCATATGCGCTGGCTGCTCGCCCTGGATGACCCGATGAATGATGCGTTGTGCCAACAGACGACGTCGATGAGCGGCTTTCTTAAGTAACAACTAGCTCAGCTCGATCAGTCCCGTGGAACCGCCAGGCTCCACCACGGTAAGCTCGGTTCGCATCGCCCGCCGCTCCAAGGCCTGCGCGGCCACCAGGCGGCAAATCGCCGGGTGATTATTGTGCTCAGAGAGATGGCCCAGCACCAGATGGCGCACGCGCGCGCCCAAATCGTCGAGAATAAATTGCGAGGCGTGTTCGTTGGAAAGATGCCCCTTGCGCGACATGACGCGTTGCTTCACACTCCAGGGATACGGCCCCACCTTGAGCATGTCCAGGTCGTGATTGGACTCAAGCAGCAACATGTCGCAATCGCTCAGGTAATATTTGATCGAATCCGGCACATAGCCCAGATCGGTCACCAGCCCCACCTTCGCGCTGCCCGACTGGTTGGCGGCCGCGAACGTAAACCCCACCGGATCCACCGCATCGTGCGGGATCGTGAAGCTCGTCACGTCAATATCGCCCACCGTGAAGCGCGCGCCAGCCTGGAACTCCACCACCGTGGGTTGAAACTTCTCGCTCCACCCAATCAACGGCGCCGCCAGGCGGGTGAGATAGATGGGCACCGGGGCATTCTTCAACCGCTGCAGCTTGCGCACCAACGGGCCCAGCCCGGAGACATGATCGCAATGCTCATGCGTAATCAGAATCGCGTCAATATCCTCGGGCCGCTGCCCGATCGCTTCCAGACGCGTAATGGTTTCCCGGGCCGATAGACCCGCGTCGATGAGAAGACGGGTCCGGGACGTCGCGACAAACGCCGCGTTGCCCGAACTGGAGCTCGCCAAAATGGAACAGCGAAGCACGCGGGGTTCCCGTCTTCTCTCTCTTAGGGTCTTCTCTCTTCTTGATTACCCCGCCCTACCAGTTCAAGGTAAGGAGGGCTCTCTTCTCTTTGCCTTATCTTATCGGTCCTGGCTCGCCGGGTGTTAGCCCCAGGTCGGCCAGTACTCGCGGATAAAACATTTCTACTAGAAATTGATTTTAGCGCCAAACTCGAGCCGCCGGGGGCCAGAGTTTACCGAGGTCACCGAACCGAACGTATTGGAGTTCACCGTGCCGTTCGGCCCGGCGAACCAAACCGAGTTGAAAACGTTGAAGCCCCGGAAATCCAGCAGCGCGTTCACGCGCTCGGTGATGGCAAAGCGCTTGGTGATCACCGCGTCCACGTTGCGCGTCCAGTCCTGCCGCAAGTTCGGCAGCGTCCGCGGACCGTTCGGCAGCACGTATTCGGGGATCTGCGCCGTATTGGTCACAAACGCCGAGGTGTTGAACCACGGCTTCGAACAGGAGCAGCGCGGATCGAAGTCGCGCGCATTGGCCATGGCTTGGCTATAGTCCAGGCGCGGATCGGCGCCGGTCACAAACGCCCGTGACGGCCCGGCACCGGCCAACCGCGAGAGGTCCGGACCGCCCACCACCACGGGCCGCCCCGATTCATAGGTCTGGAACGCAAACAGCTCCCAGCCGCCCAGTACTCGATTCACCAACCCGCCGGTGTTCCAGAATTTCTTCCCCTTGCCAAAGGGCAATTCGTAGCTCCACGTCAGAATCATGCGGCGAGGTACATCCCAGGTGGAGACCGCACGCTCCAGCCGCGTGTTGTAGATGTCGCGCAGCGCCGACGGATCGTTGAACGCATTGCCGTTGCCCACGCCGCCAATGTCGATCAATTTCGAAATTGTGTAGTGCGCGTTCACCGACAGGCCCGCGTTGAAGCGATGTTCGTATTTGAACGTCACCGCATGATAGATGGAATCGCCCACCGGCGGCCGGTTGTAGAGCAGCGCCCCGGCGAACGCCGCCGCCAAGCCCGTGCCCGCCGTGCCGTACTGCGGATACGGCTTGAGCAAATGCAAACGCGGCACCTGGCGCGTGGAGAGGATCCCGGTGTTGAATCGTCCGAAAAACGGATTGTCCACCGGCTGCTCCAGCCAAGCCTTGCCCTGCGCCAAATACCGCGGGTCAATCTGATTCAGTTGCAGCGACGGGATGGGCAGGTGTACGCCGCGCGACCCGAAGTAGGTCACATCCAGCACACTCGACCGGCTCATCTGCCGCGACACGGCGAAGTTCCACTGCTGCATGTAGCCGGGCTTCTGCTGGCGGATCACGGTGCCGGCGCCCGGAAAGCTGCCCAGGTTGTAGGTGCCGTCCTCAATGCGGCTGGCCGAATCGGGCGGGCGCAGTCCTTGCGGAAAGGGATTGGACAGCGTGTTGCGCGGCGTGTAGTCGGCGTTCAGAACGTCGGCCGTGAGCGAATAGTTGAACGGCGTAGTGACAATGCCGGTCTCGGTGGCGATGGGCAGGAAGAAGATCCCGTAGCCGCCGCGCGCGACTAGCTTGCCCGTGACGCGATAGGCAAAGCCGGCGCGCGGTTGAAAATTCCGGTAGTTCGCCGCGCGGATCGAGCGCGGCTTGCCGTTGCCGGTGAAGTACATGGCGCCCCGGTAACCGCCGGGCAAATTCAAGTTCGCCTCAGGGTCGAAGTACGAAAGCCGGTCATGCGATTCGGTGGGGCCGCTCTCGGTATCCCAGCGCAAACCCAGATTCAACGTCAGCCGCGAGGTGACGCGCCAATCATCCTGCGCGTAGGCACCCCAATAGCGGCTGAAGGCCGTAAGCGGCTCCACCTTCTCAAAACCAAAGCTGCCGGCGCCGAGCATCATTGAGGCCAGGCCCAGACCCTGCCCCGGCTGCCCGGCCGCCAGATGATCCTGCTGCGTGAAGTTCGAGCCGAACGTAAAGACGCCTGTCGGGTTGAACACTTGGAATGGGTAGAACTTGTAGACGCGATGCTCAAAGCCGAGCCGCGTATTGTGCCGGCCTGAACTGCGCACCAGTTGATTTTGAATGGCGGGCGTGTCGCGCGGCTGGCGGTTGTAGGCGCGCCCGCCCACATCCACAAACCCAAAGGAGAAATTCGGCAGAATCGGGATGTTGGCATTGTCGCGATAGTAGTTCGGCAGCCCCAGCGTTGACGGATCAAAGGGAAACGGCCCGCGCGGCAGTTGATTGGCCAGAAAGCGCGCATAGCTCACGCGGAAGACATTGGTCCAACGTGGCGAGATCTGCCAAGTATCGTCGAGGCCCACATTGCGGAACGCGTCATACACCGTGCCCGAATCCGGCAAGCGGATCGCCGAGTTGGGCACTTCCTGCAGGTTCTCCTGCCAATTGACGCGCACAAACAGGCGGTGCTTTTCGCTGAAGAAGTGATCCACGCGCGCCGAAAAGACATCGCGCGTGTAGCTATTGCGCCCGTTGAAGAAATAGTTGCGGCGCCCCGTCACCGGGTCACCCGGCAAATTCGGCGCCGGCAGCAGCGCCAGCACGTTCCGCGCAATGGGATTGATGCGGCTGGCCGGCACGGCATTGCCGGGAAACTGATCGCGCGTGCGGGCATTCCCCACTTGGCGGCTGGTGGCGGGATCGAAGATGCGCACTTGCGTGCCGGTGCCCTGCCCCGGCTGGATGAACACGGTCTGCGAAAAATCGCCGGTGAGTTCGCGCGCCGTCGGCACGGAGTTAAAGCCTTGGGTCGGGTCCGTATCGCGGCGGCCTTCGTAGGCGGTGAAGAAGAACGTCTTGTTCTTGCCGTTATAGAGCTTCGGAATCCAAACGGGGCCGCCGAAGGTGTAGCCGTATTGATGCCGGCGCACAATGGGCTTGGCCACGGCGCGGCCGTCCACGGTAAACACGGCGTTGCGATTGTTCACGTAGCTATTGGCGTTGAACGCGTCGTTCTGCACATAGTAGAAGGCGTTGCCGTGAAACTCGTTGGTGCCGCCCTTGGTAACGATGTTCACCGTGCCGCCGCCCGTCCGGCCGAACTCGGCTGAATACGACGAAGTCTCAATCCGCAACTCCTGCACCGAATCCTGCGGAGGCACAATCGCCACGCCATTGAAGTCGCCCACCGTGTTCGGCGCGCCATCCAGCAGCACTTCGTTGGTCGAAGTCCGCCCGCCGCCCACCGAGAAATTCGAATTGAAGACATTGCGTCCGCCACGCGCATCGCCCACTTGCGGACCGGCGATAATCCCAGGCAGCGACCGCACCAGCCCCATCACATCACGCTGTGGCAGCGGAAACCGCTCGATCAGCTTCGTTTCGAGCGTGGTCCCCACGCCGGACGTTTCTGACTGCAAAAGCGGCGCGGCGGCCGTCACCGTCACCTCGGCCGCCGAGGTCGCCACCGCGAGCGAAAAGTCGAGCGTCGCCGTCTGGTTGGTTTCCAGCTTCACGCCCGGCCGCAGTTGCGCCTGCAAACCCGGCGCCTCGGCTCGCACGTCGTAGACGCCCGGCAGCAGCAGCGGAATGTTGTAAACACCAGTCGCGTCGGAGGTGGCCGATTTCTTTACGCCCGTCCCCTGGTTGGTGGCCGTCACGGTGGCGTTCGGGATCACGGCGCTCGCCGGATCAGTAACCGTGCCGGTGAGGCGTGAAGTGAACGTCTGCGCCGAAACGGCGGCGGCCCAAACGATAACGAATGCGCAGCGAAGACCCATAGGGCTCAGGATAACTCGCCGGGAGTGCGCGACAATACGCATATGCTCCGAATCGTGCTGAGCGGCGCTTTGGCGCTCGCCGCTGGCCTTGCGCAACCAACGGCGCCCGCCACGCCCGCCCCGAAGCCGCCCGCCAAGAAGTCCGCGCTCGACAAGGCCGCCTTTGAGGCCTATGTCCGGCACCTCAAGCTCTACATCCCGGCCGTGAAACTCGAAGTGGCTGACCCCACGCCCGCACCGATCCCCGGCTTTCGCGAGGTGAAGGTTCGCGCCTCGATGGGCCAGCAGTATCGTGACGAGCTTTACTACGTTTCGGCCGATGGGCAGAAGATCGTCGAGGGCACCGTCTATGACGTCAACCAAAGCCCCTTCGCCAGCGACTTGGCTAAGCTGAACACCGCCTTCCAGCCCGCGATGGGGCCGCCCAATGCCCCCGTGAATGTTGTGGTCTTCAGTGACTTCCAGTGCCACTTTTGCCGGGAAGAGGCTAAGGCCTTGCGCGAGAATCTGCCGAAAACCTACGCAAATGAGGTTCGCCTCACGTTCAAAGACCTGCCGCTGGAGGCGATTCACCCTTGGGCCAAGCCGGCCGCCAACGCGGGCCGCTGCCTCTACCGGCAAAATGCGCTGACCTTTTGGGACTATCACGATTGGATCTTCGACAAACAGGCCGACATCAAGGTGGAGACGGTGAAGACGCAGATTCTGGATTGGGCCAAAACCAAGTCCGCCCTGAATCAGGATCAGTTTGCCGCCTGCCTGGATAACGGCGGCGGGATGCGCGAGGTGGACAAGAACATGGCCGACGCCAAGGCGCTCGGCCTCAACTCGACGCCCGTTCTGTTTGTCAATGGCCGCAAGCTCGCCGGCTCGGTGGCCTGGCCGCAGCTCAAGCAGATTATCGACCTCGAACTTGAACACGCCCGCAAGAATCCCGCGCCGCCGGCCGACCCCAAGGCGCAAGATCCCAACTGCTGCTCCCTCGAACTTAAGCCCTTTGGCGCGAAATGAGCCCTTTATCCATGCGATTGCCCCTCGCCCTCACTGCGGTCTCGGTCCTCTTTGCCGCAACGCCCTCGCCCATGCCCTCGATCGACCCGCAACGGTTCCTGGGCCACGTAAAGTATCTGGCCTCCGACGAACTGAAGGGCCGCTTCACCGGCTCGCCGGAGCAGGAAAAGGCCGCGCGTTATATCGCCCACCAGTTCGAGCAAATCGGGCTCCAGGGACCGGTCACCAAGAAGAACTACTTTCAGACCTTCAAGGTGATCACCTCCTCGAAGGCCGGCCCGCACAACCGGCTCTCCACCCGGGCCGCTGGCAAGTCCACCGAACTGACGCACGGCACCGACTATACGACCTTCAGCTTTTCGTCCTCGGCCAAAGTCAGCGGCCCGGTGGTGTTTGCCGGCTACGGCATTACGGCCGAAAGCCTGAAGTACGACGATTACGCCGGGCTCGATGTAAAGGACAAGATTGTGCTCGTCCTCCGGCAGGAACCCCAGGAGTTCGACGAAAAGAGCGTCTTTGGCGGCAAGAATTACACCATGCACTCCGGGCTGGAGAATAAGGCGATCAATGCCAAGAACCACGGCGCGAAGGCGATCTTCTTCATTAACAACACGGTGACGCATCCCCAGGACGGCGACCGGCTGGATGCCTTCACCAAATCCGGCCCGGCCGATGTCAACATCCCGTTTGGCCAGATCAAGACCTCGGTGGCCGAAAAATGGCTGGCCGCGGCCGGGCATCCGCTGGCCGGCATTGTGGAGAGCATTGACCGGGATCTAAAGCCGGTCACCTTCCCCCTTTCGCTCAGCGCCGACCTGCAGACCGACGTGCAGCGCGTACAAAAGCAGACCCACAACGTAATCGGCTACCTGCCTGGCCTCACCGACGAACACATCGTGGTCGGCGCGCATTACGACCATCTCGGCATGGGGGAACAGTTCTCGTTGGCGCCTTCGCTCGTGCCTTCCATCCACCCGGGTGCCGACGATAACGCTTCCGGGGTGGCGGGCGTGATCGAACTGGCGCGCTGGTTTGCGGGCCAGCCGAAACAAAAGCGTGGCATTTTGTTTATGGCCTTTACCGGCGAGGAACTCGGCCTGCTCGGCTCCGGCCATTACGCCAATCACCCTCTGCTGCCGCTGGAGAAGTGCGCCGCAATGATCAATATGGACATGGTGGGCCGGATGAAGGACAACCGGCTGGTGGTGGGCGGCGCCGCCAGCGGCTCGACGTTAAAGCCTTTGATCGAAGATCTGGCCAAGCGCCATGCCGACTTGAAGCTCGATCATTCCGAGCCGGCCGGTTTCGGGGGCAGTGATCACACCTCGTTCAGCGCCAAACAGATTCCCGTTCTCTTTTTCTTCTCTGGCCTCCACGCCGATTATCACAAGCCGTCGGACACCTGGGACAAGGTGGACCCGGAAGCCTCGGCCCGGCTGCTGGCCCTGGTGGGCGACGCCGCCCAGGAGTTGGCCGGCGCCGACAAACGGCCGGAATTTGTCAAAGTGGCCCCGCCACCCGCGCCTGGCGGCGGCAGCGGCGGCGGGGGCGGCGGTTATGGGCCGTATTTCGGCTCGATCCCCGACATGGGTAGCGACGTCAAGGGCGTCCGCTTTGCGGACCTGCGCGAGGGCTCGCCGGCCGCCAAGGCCGGTCTGAAACCCGGAGACGTGATGGTGGAGTTCGACGGCAAGAAGATCGACGGCCTCTATGACTACACCTACGCCCTGCGCCAGCGCAAAGTAGGCGACATCGTCAAGGTGAAGGTGCTGCGGAAGGGCGAACCCGTGGAGGTGGACGTCACCCTAGGCCAGCGCTAAGCCAAAGACGCTGAGATCTGATTAATGTTCCCGCCCGATCTGTCCGATACACAAAAGGAAGCCCGGCGTTACCTCGATGACTTCACTTACTACTCCTCGCGCTGATAGAACCTGGCAGTTGCCGCCCCTGATTTTGCACCCGTTTGCCGATACGGCCGGGCCCGATAAGCTGGTGGAAAGCAGCCGCGCCAGCCTGATGCTCCAAGGCCTGCTGCCTTCCGATCAAACGAAGGCCGAGCTGGATAAGCGCCTGCTGGATGGCCGCTATTGCGAAATCCGCATGCTTTTTTACGTCGGCAAGGATCTGTTGCGCTGGATTGAGCAGTGCCTGGAAATTGTGCCCCGGGAAGAGGCGCTGAAGAACGCCGGCCTCTGCTACCAGAGCTTTGCCGCCCTGCTGGTGGAAGACCCGCCGCTGCCCGTGAAGGAAAAGCTCAAAAAGTGGGGCGTGGCCGACTATAAGTCGATCTTCTCCCGCGCGCTCGGCCTGAACGCCATCTTCAACGAAGTGCCGGAGCGGCATAAGCTGACCGAGGAGTTCATCCGCCACTACTACCGCTACGCCGACCAGATGTTCGCCTGCCGCCAATTGCTCTGGAGCTTCGGCGACATCCAGCCGCGCCATTTCGATTTTGAACTCTTCGCCTCCGGCGAGTACTCCCGCATGCTCGAACGCGAGTGGGAGCAATCGATGGGCAAACAAGAGTAGCTAACCCCGCCGCGCCGTTGCCGATGGGCCCCATGCCTTAGCGTGGGGCCATTTCTCTCCCGCCGGTACCGGCAGTTCCCCCCACCCCGCCCCTCTTCCAAGCCCTACCCCATCTCGTCCAACAACAGCCGCAGTTCCAAACGCCGCTCCGGCAATCCAAATAGCCGCCACAGCTCTGTTCGTCCCTGCCAGAGCGGCTCACTGGCCACCATTGTCCGGAGAGCCTGCCGCACAACCGGATCGTCCAGATCCACGGCTGGGGGAAACGCCCGCACCTCCGGATACTCGCGCGCCGGCACCTGGCCCGACGGCAACGGGAGGAAAAGCTTGCGCCCCGTCAACCGCTGCGCGATGCCCGCGCAGGCCAAACGCACCACGGCAGCCAACACCCCGGGCGGCGGAGCTGGTTCGCCATCGTGCATGCGGGCCGTGAGCCGGACTCGATTCCAGCCTTCCCGCCGGTCGCCGGTCGCCGCGCGCAGCAATTGAGCGGCAATCTCCGCCGCGCCGTCAAACTCCACGGCGGCTTTCAGTAATCCACTCCAAAGCCGCACCGCCGCCGGCGGCGGCAGTCCCGCTCCGTACAACGCGATGGCCCGCAGACTCGGCAGCGCCTGCCCGTCGGGATCGTACAACTGAAACGCCAGTTCCGCTACTACCTCCGGCGCCGCATCCCGCTCGGCATCCAACCGGCAGCAGGCCGCCTGAAAGCGCAATCCATCCTCATTCAAAACGGTTTGGAACTGAGCCAGCGTCGCCACCCATCCGGCCCGGCCGCGGCGCAGACTATGCAGGCTAGCCATCATGGCTGCCGCGGTGGCGGGATCCCGTTCGGCCCGAAGCGCCCAATCGACCTCCTGGGCATTCGCCTCACTTTCCTGGGCGAACGAGCAAAGAAGCCGGGCCGCCGCCGCCCGCTCCTGCGGACCCGCATGCCACAGACAATCCCGGAGAAACGGATAGGCCGTCCGCAAATCATGCCAGATTGCGTCCAACGCCGCAGGCTCATAGGCCTGGCCGCGCAGACAAAGCTCGGCCAAAGCAAGATATTCGGCGCGCCCTTGCGCCCGGGCCAGCCGCAAAAGAGTCCGCAGCACCGAAGCATCATCGGCGCCTCCCCCCGGCAAGGCCGTCTGCAGCCGCCGAAGCTCCAACTGCCAGCGCGGCCCACCCGGCGCGCTCGCCGACAGGGCGCGCAACAGCTCAGGCGCCTGCACCTCTCCCGCCTCTGCCTTGCCGCTCACTTGCCCGCCTTCGATTTCGTTCCGCGCCACCTGATTGGCTAATCGGATGTTTCCGCAGCCGCTACACCCCCCAATACTCCTTGCGGATCAAACGTTAGGGCCTTAGCCCTAGCGCCCTAGACCCATTGGAGGACTTGACCCGTCCGCCCCATCCCGGCGAAACTGGTGTTACGGGATGAGCAGGAAGAATGTCAATGCCAACACCAGTTGCCCGAACTGTCACTCACGCGACGTCTGGCGCTGGCACCGGGAAGGCGCCGTCATGAAACGGGTGGCCTCTCTACTTTCCTGGTCGTTGCTGACTTGCCGCGGTTGCGGCAATACGTTCTACCGGAAGCAGGACAGCAAGTCGGCCTCGCCCCAGCCGCAGGCCTAACCCGCGCCTCCCGTTTAGCGCTCCCAGGCTCCCTTGCCGGCCCAAGCCGCCACCTCCGCCGCCCGGGCTAGTCCTTTCTGGGCCCGTTGGGGACCGGCCGTCCTATTTGACGGACCCCTACCCATTCGATAGACTCAAATAGACGATCCTTCCGTCAGACTGCCCTGGTTGAGTTCTCCACCTATGAGCAACCTTGCAGGTCACGCAGTCTTCGCACTCCTCGGTACGGAAACAGGTTTGGATTTGAAAGTGGTGCAACCATTGCGGAATTCGAGTGCTCCCGCAGGTCGCTGCACCCGGTAAGTTTCAATAGATCTCATTTGGGGAGGACCCGCAGAACAGTGGCTGACTCAGTCCGGCATATTTTTACCTCGGAATCCGTGTCCGAGGGCCATCCCGACAAGATGGCCGATCAGATTTCCGACGCAGTGCTCGATGCCTGCCTCAAGCAGGACCCCACCTCGCGCGTGGCCTGCGAGACTTTCGTCACCACCGGCCTGTGCGTGGTGGGCGGCGAAATCACCACCAAGGCGCAGCTCAATGTGCAGAATCTGGCGCGCGAAGTCATCGCCGACATCGGCTTCACCGATTCGGCCATGGGCTACGACGCCAAGACCTGCGGCGTGCTCAATGCCATCCAGACGCAATCCCCCGACATCGCGATGGGCGTGGACACCGGCGGCGCCGGCGACCAGGGCCTGATGTTTGGCTATGCTTGCGATGAAACGGCTGAGTTGATGCCGCTGCCCATCATGCTGGCTCACCAGCTGGTCGCCCGGCAGAGCGAAATCCGCCGGTCCGGCAAGCTCAAGTATCTTCGGCCCGACGCCAAGAGCCAGGTGAGCGTCGAGTATGAGGGAGACACGCCCGTCCGCATTGACGCCATCGTGCTCTCCACCCAGCACGCCGACTCGGTCACCACCGAGAAGCTCCGCAAGGACGTGCGGGCCCAGATTATCGACCCCATCGTGCCCAAGGGCATGGTGGACAAGAACACGAAGTATCACATCAACCCCACCGGCCGCTTCGTCATCGGCGGCCCCCATGGCGACACCGGCCTCACCGGCCGCAAGATCATCGTGGACACCTATGGCGGCATGGGACGCCATGGCGGCGGCGCCTTCTCCGGCAAGGACCCGACGAAGGTGGACCGTTCGGCCTGCTACATGGCCCGCTACATCGCCAAGAACCTGGTGGCGGCCAAGCTGGCCACCCGTTGCGAAGTTCAACTGGCCTACGCCATCGGCGTGGCCGAGCCCGTCTCGGTCTATGTCGACACCTTCGGCACCAGCCAGTTGGACCGCGCCACGCTCACCAACCTGGTGCGCGCCAACTTCTCGTTGACCCCCAAGGGCATCATCGAGACCCTGAAGCTGCGCCGCCCCGTTTACCGCGCCACCGCCGCCTTCGGCCACTTCGGCCGCAAGGGCGATGGCTTCACTTGGGAAAAGACCGACAAGGCCGCTGCCCTCAAGAAGGCCGCGGCGGGCGCCTAACCAGCGTTCTCCAAATCACGAAAACCCGTCCGCTCACAGCACCGGCGTCCGCCTCAAAACGG
The DNA here is from genome assembly GCA_037367405.1 of Ottelia alismoides. Taxonomy (NCBI): domain Eukaryota; kingdom Viridiplantae; phylum Streptophyta; class Magnoliopsida; order Alismatales; family Hydrocharitaceae; genus Ottelia; species Ottelia alismoides. The sequence continues at coordinate 81,635 of JAZKJV010010983.1, read as the reverse complement.
GCCCGGTGCTGAAGCGCTTCCACAGAGTAGACTATGGCACTAATTGAAGGCTGCAAGCATTCCCTCGACCTGACGATCCCCGCCTCGGCGATCCAGGCCGAAACCGAGCGTGTGACGCTCGAATACCAGAAAAAGGCCCACCTCCAGGGCTTCCGCCCCGGCAAAGCGCCGTTGAGCATCATCCGCCAGAATTTCGGCGCCCGCATCCATCAGGATGTGCTGGAAACCCTGGTGCCCCAGGTGATTGACGCCAAGTTCAAGGAGGACCGCATTCAGGCCGTGGGCCAGCCCGAAGTGAAGGATTTCCACCTCCACGACGGCCAGGAGGCTCACTTCAAGGTCGAATTTGAGGTCGCCCCCGAAATCACCCTCGGCGAGTACCGGAACCTCGAGGTTCCCTATGCGGAGCCGGCCGTGGCCGACTCGGACATCGACGCCGAGATCGAGCGCCTGCGCGATAGCAAGGCCGAGTACATCAACGAGGACCCCCGCCCCGCCCGCGACGGCGACCATGTGCTAGTGGCCATCGAAAGCACGGCCGGCGTCACCGAGCCGGTGAAGACCGATAGCCTGTCGATCGAGATCGGCTCCAGCCAAACCATGGCCGAGTTCTCCGATGCCGCCCGCGGCATGGAACCGGGCCACGAGAAAGATCTCACCATCACCTATCCGGAGGACTACGGCAGCGAGAATTTGGCGGGCAAGACCGTCAGCTTCCATCTGACGCTCAAGCAGATTCGCCGCAAGGAACTGCCGGAACTCAACGACGAATTCGCCAAGGACCTGGGTGACTATCAGACGCTGGAGGATTTGAAGTCGGCCATCCGCAATCAGATCTTCCGCCAGCGCGAATCGGAGGCTCAGGAAACGGCCAAGGGCAAGTTGGTGGATCAATTGGTGGAGGCTCACCCCTTTGCCGTGCCCGATGCCTACGTGGAGCAGCAATTGCGGAACTCGGCCGAAAGCCTCGTGCGTTCGCTGGTCTCCCAAGGCGCCAATCCGGACGATCTGAAGTTCGACTTTGAGCGCTACAAAGAGAGCCAGCGCGACCGCGCCATCAAAGACGTGCGCGCTTCGCTCCTGCTGGATACCCTCGCCACCCGCGAATCGATTGACGCTCTGCAGGACGAAGTAGACCGCGAGCTCCAGATCGCCGCCCGGCGCGAGCGCGCCGCCGTTCCGGTGCTGCGGGCGCAATGGGAGAAGAACGGCACGCTGCGCCGCGTGGCCAATCACATTCGCACCGCCAAAACGCTCAACTTCCTGTTTGAGAATGCCCGCAAGGTGGCGCCCGCCGAAAGCTAACTCGCCCGCCAGCGCGCCCACCCAAAGAAAGCCCTGCCCTCCGGCGGGGCTTTTTCTCTTCCGGCCCGTTCGTTTTGGCGGAAAAGACGAAGGCCCCGCCCAAAGGGCGGGGCCTTCCCTGGATCTTCCGCAAAAAACCTACTCCGCCTTAGCGTAGTAATAGCTGTGATAGTAGGTGTACTTGGAATACAGTTCGCCGCGCCGCGCGCCATTGGCAATAATGCCCAACACGTTGTTCTGGCAAAGCGACTGCAAAGCGCGCGTCACCGAATCCACCGTCGTATGGCCGATGCGCACCACCAGCACCGCCCCGTCCGACATCGTCGAAAGCAGGTTGGCGTCGGCGGCAAACAGCAGCGGCGGGCTGTCGAGTACCACCCAGTTGAACAGCCGCGGCAACGCCTCAATCAGCATCCGCACTTCACGCAGATTGAGCAATTCCAGCGGATTGATCACGGCCTCGCCGGCCGGAATGACGTGCAAGTTGGTGCCCGCGATCTTCTTGATCACGTCCTCGAGCTTCGCCTTGCCCAGCAGATAATCGGTGATGCCCGGCGAACGGTCAATCTGGAACAGGTTGTGCACTACCGGACGCCGGAAGTCGAAGTCGCACAGCAGCGTGTTGTTGCCCGCCAGATGCGACTGCGCCAATGCCAGGTTCACCGCCGCCAGGGACTTGCCCTCGGCGGGCGAAGGCGAGGTAACAACCACGGTATGAATCGGCTGCAGGCTCTGCATGTGATTCAACCGCGTGCGCAGCGTACGAAACTCCTCGGTGGGAGCCTCATGGGGCCGGGCCGCATCGATCAAATGCGCTTCGGGCGCGGGGTTAAACGGCAGCTCCTGAATCCGGTCCAGCAGACCGGCCAGTTGCGGCACAATCTCGTTAAACGGCGCCTGCGGGGCTTCCATCGTAGAAGCCACCCCGGCACCAAAGGCGGACGGCAACGGCCGGCCTCCCGTCAATTCCGGCGGGACAAACGCTCCGGCCTGTTCGGCCTTGCGCAAAGCTTCGTGTACTCGGCTCATGTTTATTGTTCTCCTTGTTTTTACCGGACCACTCTACCGGACCACGTCTTTATTGGCGTAGTAAAAGATTACCGACCCTGCCATGATCAGACACCCGGCCAGACACGCCGTGGACCAGGCCAGCCACGCCAAGCGGCGCCGGCGGCGGACCACCAAATCGTTCTCCAGCAGTGGAATGCTGCCCAGCACCGTCAACTGCGTGTAGGCGCGCACATCCTTCAGGTTCTTCAAAGTGCCGTCCTTCATTTCGCGGGCCGCCGCGATCAGAAAGCCCAACAGCAAGCCGATGCCCGCGCCGGCGCCGATGATGAGAGAACGCGTCGGCTCGGTGGGAGTCAGCGGCAGGCTGGCCGGGTCGAGCATTTCCAGCAACTCGCCCTGCTTGCGCTCTTCCAGCTTCTTGCTCAAGTCTGAGGTGAGCATCTTCTGGGAAATCTCGTCGTAGGCCTGTTTGGCCAGCATACGCTCACGCAACAACTCGTCGTACTGCGCCTCGCCCAGCGGCACCGACATCACGCGGGCTTCAATCGACTTCGATTGCGCGGTGGTCGAATTGAGGTCGCGCTGCAGTTGCTCCACTTCCATCTTTTTGGCTTCGATCTGGCTCTGCGTCTGCGCGATCCGGGAGTTGATCTCTTGAATATCGCGTTCGCGCGCGGTGTTCAAAGCCTGCATCTGGCGCGCCACGTTCGGGTCGGAGGGCGTCTTGCGGTCGCCATCTTCCTTGGCGATCGTGTCCCGGGTGCGCTGCAGTACCTGCAACTGCGAGCGCATGGTCTGCACGTCGGGATGATTGTCGCGATACTGCTCCATCAGCGCGTTGAGCCGCGTCTGCGCCGACAGCACATCGCGCTCGGCGGCCACCAGCCGATCGGACTTCATGGGCACGCCCCCGTTCTGCTCCATCTGCGACACCGGGCGGCTGTAAAACCGCAGGTTGTCTTTCAGCGTCTGTAAGTGGCCTTCCAAAATCAGTTGGTCCTGCCGGGCGCGAGCCACCGCGAGATTGATGTTGCCCAGGCGCGTCTCCAGCACGTTCATGGCCTGCGTATTCTGGGTCACCTGTTCGGGCAGCTTGCCGGCGTTGGCCATGCGGAACGAGGTGATCTTCTTGTCGATCTCCTCCATGCGCTTGCGCCGCTCCTCCAGGTTGTCCTTCATGAATTCGAGGGTTTGCAGCGTGGCCGACGAACGGAAGCGCACGTTCTCGTCGATGAACTTCGACACCAAATCCTGGCAGACCTTCTGCGCCAGAATGCGATTTTCGTAGGCAAACGAGATCTGGAAAGCGTTCACCTTCTGATCGGGAGCGCCGCTATTGGCCACGGTGCCGACGGCGCCGATCTTGATGTCCTTGCGCATGTTCTCGATCACGTCTTCCATGGGAAGCCGGCGCCGGTCGCGCGGATAGAGATTCATGGTGTTCACCAGATTGGTGAGTCCCCCGCGGCTCAGGATTACCTGGGCCATGGTGTTGATGCGCTGATTCATTTCCGCGGTGACCGTGCTTTGCACGAGACGATCGGGAATCTGCGGCGGCGTCACGCGAATGAGCGCGCGCGAAACATAAGTGTCGGGCCAGAGAAAAGCCACCACCACGCCGACAACGAGAGAGGCAAACAGGGGGCCAAGAATCCACGCCTTGTGGCGCCGAAGGACGTCGATGTAGTCCTCCATGTCCAGCGCGCGGCGGGGTATGGCAAAGGGGTCCTGTAGCGGTTGCATCCTTGTTCCTCCAATGGACTTCTAGTTCTTATTCAGACACACGAAAGTATCAGTTGCGCAAAAACGGCGCGCCGGGGGCCACCCGGCTTCCCGCCCGCGTTTTTAGGGCACGACAATATGATCGTTGGGCTTAAGCTCAATGTTCTGCTCGAGCTTCTTGCCGTTGATCACTTCTTTATAGTTGAACTTGATTCGCTCGGCGCCGCGCATGATCTTGATGCCCTTCATATTGGCGAATTCACGGAACCCGCCGGCCATGCTCAGAGCTTCCATCACCGTGATCTTGCCGCCGAGCTGATACTGGCCCGGCCGGTTCACTTCGCCCGAAATGAAGTATTTCTTGCTGCGGATCTCATGCATGGCGGCCACCACCTGTGGACGGTTGATCACCGTCTGCAAGGCTTCCACCACGCGGCTCTGCAATTGATCGGGCGTCATGCCGCCCGCGACGATGTCGCCCACCAGATGCATCGTGATCTTGCCATCGGGCCGCACGGTAAAGAGCCCGGAAAGCTCCGGCTCCCGCCACACCTTGATAGCCACCACGTCTTCCGGCTCGATCAGATACGTTTTGGGATCGACGGCAGCCGAAGGGCCCAGCCGCGCCCCGCCTGGATCAACCGGTGGCGGCGCAACCGCCGGAGCGGTGCTATCCTTCGTATCCTTCTTGTCCTGCGAACCCTGGCCCAACGCAATCCCCGATAGCGAAGCGCACAGTACTACCACTGCAAAAACCCCACACATCACCGCGCGCATGCTTGAAAAAGACAAACTCATTCACCAGCCCTCATCTTCAAAGGAATCGCTTCTTAGCTCGCACCGGCCACAAAAGTCGTTCCCGCCTTGATTATACAATGCTTAGCCCATTTGGAAGCGCCAAGCTACCCTATCTTTTCCGGCTTTGGCGCGGGGGGCCAATGCCCGCAACGGGGCGATTCTCCCCCCTGCGCCGGCAGGTATCCGGGGCGCCAGCGGTGGTACCTTGAAAGGCGGAATGCGGTACTTTCTTGCAAAAACAGACCCGGACACCTATACGGTGGAGCAGTTCCAGACCGAAAAACGCACGGCCTGGGACGGCGTACGAAATCCTCAGGCCGTGCGCGCTATTCGGGAAATGCAGCCGGGCGACCGGGTGTTAATTTATCACTCCGGCGGCGAATCGGCCATTGTCGGCTGGGCGACGGTAACCAGCGAAGCCCGGCCGGACCCGAAGGACGCCAAGTCGGCCGTGGTCGACATGGAGTTCGGCGGAATGCTCGCCCCGCCCACCACGCTTACCGAGATTAAGCAAAGCGGCCTGTTTGCCGACTTCGCCCTGGTCCGGCAGAGCCGCCTCTCCACCATGGCGGCGCCGGATGCGTTCGTCGCCTGGCTGCGTAATCGCTATCCGAAGCTGTAAAGGCGCGTCCCCTCGCTCACGGCCATGGCTCACCGATGCGCGCCCCCGCACAGTGGAGCGCCCTATGGGACGTCCAGAGTCCGCAGCAGGAACGCAAACTCCAGCGCCATCTCCTTAAACCTTTCATACCGGCCCGACGGTCCAAAATGGCCCGCGCCCATTTCTGTCTTCAGCAACAGCAACCGGGAGTCCGTCTTCAGGCGGCGGAGCTTCGCCACCCACTTGGCCGGCTCCCAATACTGCACACGCGGATCGTTCAAACCGGCCGTCACCAGCAAATGCGGATAGGCCTGCCGCGCGACGTTGTCATACGGCGAATAGCTTTTCATGTACTCGTAGTAAGCCCGGTCACCCGGATTGCCCCACTCCTCGTACTCACCAACGGTTAACGGCAACGTCGCATCCAGCATCGTGCTCAGCACATCAACAAACGGCACACCGGCCACCGCCGCGTGAAACAAATCCGGCCGCATGTTCAGCACCGCGCCCATCAACATCCCGCCCGCGCTGCGGCCCATCGTGGCCAAGCGAGCCGGCGACGTATAGCCCTCCGCAATCAAATGCTCGGCGCAGGCTATGAAATCGGTAAAGGTGTTTCGCTTAGCCAGAAACTTGCCTGTGTCGTGCCATTTTTCGCCCATTTCCCCGCCCCCCCGAATCTGCGCGATCGCCCAGATCCAGCCGCGCTCGAGCAGACACAGCCGCTCAGCGCGGAATGACGGTTCCATGTTGATGCCATACGAACCGTAGCCGTAGAGCATTGTGGGCGTCTGTCCATCGCGCGGCAATCCCCGCCGGTAGACCAGCAGAATCGGCACACGCACACCGTCGCCCGCCGTGGCAAAGACGCGCTCGGTCACAAGCTGCGACGCGTCGTAGCCATGCACCACTGTCTGCTTGCGCAGCACCCGCGTGCGCGAGGCCACGTCATAGTCGAAAACCGATTCCGGAGTTACCAGCGAGTTATAGTCAAAACGATAAGTTCCGGTATCGTAAACATAGTTGGCGCCCGCGCCGATCTCGCCTACTTCCTCCGGCGTCTCAATGCGATGCCGCTCCAGCGTGCGCGTATCCAGAAGGCTGATATAGCCCAGGCCATTCTCGCGCTCGTGCACCTCCACGAAGCCGCGGAAGCCGCCCAGCGCCTCGATCTTCACCTCTTCGCTGTGCGGAATCACCTCTTGCCAATGCTCGCGCCACGGCGTAGCCACCGGCGCGCGGACCACCCGGAAGTTGCGCCCCCGGTCGTTAATCCGGAGGTAAAGCCAATCGCCCGAATGCGCCACGTCGTATTCGACGTCGGCCTCGCGCCGCAGGATCAGTTCCAGCGGCCGGTCCGGCGCCGCCGCCGGCAGGCGCCACGCTTCGCTCGCCGTGGAACTGGCCGCCTCGACAATCAGCCATTGGCCGCTCCGCGTCTTGCCCAAGCCGACATTGAAACGCTCGTCGGGCTCTTCGTAGATCAGCGCGTCGTCGCCTTGCGGCGTGCCCAGCCGGTGCCGGTAAACGCGATTCGGCCGCTTCTGCGCATCCAGCGTCGTATAGAAGAACGTCCGGCCGTCGGCCGCCCAATCGCCTGAATAAGCAACGCCGGTCAGCTTGTCCGGCAACAGCGACCCCGTGCGCAAATCCTTCACATAAACCGTGTAGATCTCGTCGCCCTCGGTATCATCCGAATACGCAAGTAAGCTCTCATCCGGACTCACCGCAAACAAACCCAGCCGCCAATAGGCCTGCCCCTCGGCCAAGGCATTGCCGTCGAGCAGCACCTCCTCAAAGCCGCCCCCCGCCGCGCGACGGCAGTAAATGCCATGCTGCCGGCCCTTCTCGGTGCGCGTGTAGTAGAGGTAGCATCCGCGCGGCGCCGGATAGGTGGAATCGTCCTCGTCGAGCCGCGCCACCATCTCGGCATAGAGCGAGTCGCGCAGGGGCTGCCAATCCTTGGCCTGTTCGGCCGTATAGGCGTTCTCCGCTTCCAGGTGCGCAATCACGCTGGGGTTGGTCTTCTCACGAAGCCAAAAGTAGTCATCCACGCGGACGTCGCCATGGATTTCCAGACGATGAGGTTTTTTTGCAGCGAGGGGAGGCATTGTTTGGGGACGGGAGCGGGCCGGAATCCGGCCCGCGCTCAAGAGGAATGAGTTAGATCAAGTTACTCGGACGATGCTTCCAATTGGTGCCCGCCTTCTCGGCGATGCCCTGCATCTCCTTCACATAGGCGCCGGCCTGCGTCAATACGTGATGCAGATCGTTGCCAATGCTGATGAAGCGGAAGCCCTTCTCCAGAAATTCGCCCACCCGCGAGGTGCCAAACAGGAACAGGCCGAGGATCACATTATTCGCCTTGGCCGCCGCGATCATCTTATTGGTGGCCGCCAACAGTTCCGGCGACGTATACATCTCCGGAAAGACGTAGGTCTCAAACAAGCCCATCGACATACAGAGATCGTTCTGGCCGAGGAACAGAATGTCGACGCCGGGCACGGCCGCAATCGCGTCCATGTTCTGGATGCAGGAGGCCGTTTCCACCTGGAGCGCCACCACGATGTTCTTGTTCGCGTTGGGCACGTATCCCAAGAGCCCGTCTTTATTGGTGCTGCGCTGCGGGAAATAGACCGAGCGCGTACCCGCCGTCGGATAGCGGCAGCAACTCACCGCGGCGGCCGCCTCCTCGGCGGTGTTGATGTAGGGAACCAGCACACCGTCGGCACCCAGGTCGAGCGCCTGCTGGATGCCCGCGCGATCGTCATAGCCGGCCACGCGGACCATCGATTTGGCCCCGCCGCTGGCAATCGCGCAAAGCATCGCCGAAAGCCGTTCGTAATCCATCGGGCCGTGCTGCGAATCGACGAGCAGCCAGTCGTAGCCGGAATGAGCCAGTTGCTCGGCCACCGTGGGGCTGTGCGAATTGACGAAAAGGCCCATCTTGGGCTGGCCGTCGCGCAGTTGTTGCTTGAATTCTGCTCCGGTCATTGTGTGCGTGAAAAACTCCTTGTGCTGGGGTGAACTTCCCGAATATAGCACTGGTGGAAGGCGGTGCCATTCCGGCCGGTGTTGCTGTGGGAACGGGCCGCCGCTTCTCCTTTCGCCTGGCCGGTGCATTGCCCCGGGAGCAGCGGCGGCGCCGGATCTGGTTACCGGCCGTCCGAGCCACAAACGCCCCGTTTCTTGCCGCACGAGTCCGCTGGAGTGGCCCTTCAGGCTGCTCTTAGCCAGGCTACCGGGCTCGGCGGCGGCGGATGAGCGCCAGGGCCGGCAGAAGCAGGGCCCAGGTGGCTGGCTCCGGGATGCTGTTGGTGAACTGGAACTGATAGACGGCGCCCGTGCCGGGCACAAACGTGCCGGGTCCTACCTGAAAATCCGAGACGAAGAGCGAATCGATGGTGGCGAGAAGGCCGTCGAGGTTCCCGACGCCCGCTTGGCCGGGGTTTACCAGGTTTTGACAAACGCCGGTGGTGGTGTCGCAGTATTTGAGCGGGTTATCGAGGTTGGCGGCGTTGGCTTGGAAGTAATTGCCGTGGAAAGCGGTAAAGACCTTGTTCTGGAATGCGGCGGGGAACGTGACCGGGGCGAGCGCCAGGTTGGAGATGCCTGACGGAGGCTGCGGCCCCGGGAACACGGCAAGCGGCAATTGACGGCCGGCGTAGCCGTTCACGAGCAGGCCGGTAGCCGAATCGTAGTAGCTGGTGTCGTAGCCGAAATCGAGCACCGCGGCGGTGGTGCTGGCAAAGGGGATCACGTTGAGCGTGTCGAGGCTGTTCGCAATGCGAAAGTCATTTTCGGCCCCGTTGTCGCCGAAGATCAGGCGGCCGGAAGAATCCAGCACCATGCCGAAGCTGTTGCGGATGCCGGTGGCGATCTGCGTCGGCGAGCCCGCGGTGACCGTGTTGCCATTCAGCGTCAGGGGTACTCGATAGATGGCCCCCTGCTGCACGGTGCCGGTGACGAGTCCCGAAATGGGCACCGTAGCCAGAGGGTTGCTTTGATAAACAGCGGCGCCGACCTGAAAATAGAGCACGAATTCACCGGCGTTGGCGCCAGGCTCTACGGTAAAGGCAGCGTTGACGAACCCTTGGGTCTGGCTAACGTGAATGGCTCCGATTTGCTGATAGACACCGCCATTGGGCACCATGACGCGAATATCGAAAAAGCTGGTGGGGGCGACTTCACCTTGGGGGATTGTGCCGGCGCCGTGTCCGGTGGTTCCCACCAAGAGCGCGTTGCCCATTTGCGCCAGGCTTGTAACCGCGCCCGGAATGGAGCCGGAGACCGGCGTAGGAGCGGCGCCGGGTGAGGCGATGCGCATGATGCTGCCGGTACCTTCGTAGTAGCCGATGTTGGGTCCGGCGGCGGCGCGGGGCACCGTGGTCCCAACCAGAATCGAGCCGTCCGAGAGTTGAACCATGCCGGTGGGGTAGTTCAGTCCGGTAGCCCATGTCGTAACGGTTCCGGTGACGCCGGGCGGGAGACTGAGAATGGGAGCCGAGAAGAGAGAGGCCGCGGCGAGTGCACCGATGCAGGTCCGAAAAAGCATCAGGAGAGGATCTCGTTTCGTCTTATTTTCACCTAAGTAGTCAGCCTAGCACACCCACCTGGTTTCCTGAATCCCGTCTTTGCGTGTAGGTGGGTTGGTGCCGCTGCTGGTGCGGTTCGGCGGAATGCGAAATCCAGATGCTCCACCTCGAGCAGATGGTTGCACGTCTTCGCGATACGAACCCGTCGCCGAAAACGAACCACTCGCCGGGTTCCCGATGACCTGCGAAATCGGGCAAATCGCGAACGAAGCCACCAACCTGGGCGCCACGGCCCGCGGTGGCAGGAGATCCAAAAGCCCGCCTGCACTGCACCAGTGATAGCATCACCAAATAGGCATGCTGCAAATCACCCGCTCGCAACCAGTGGCCGATGTCGTCGTCATCGGCTCCGGCGCCGGCGGCGGCACGATGACTCACGTGCTCGCCAACCTCGGCATCAACGTCACGCTCCTCGAAGCCGGACCCAATATCAATCCGGCTAAAGACTTCAAAGAGCACATGTGGCCGCACCAGGTTTCCCACCGCGGCGCGGGCGAAAAAGGCGAACTTTACACCACCGGGTCGCCCTACTCCTTCGGCTACTTCACCACCACCTCCGGCGGCTGGGAACTCTCCGGCGAACCCTACACCGTGGCGCCCGGTTCGGAGTTCCGCTGGTTCCGCTCGCGCGTCGTCGGCGGACGCACCAATCACTACGGCCGCATCACGCTGCGCTTTGGTGACTACGATTTCAAGCCCTATTCGTTCGACGGCCTCGGCGACGATTGGCCCATCAGCTACGACGACGTCAAGCCCTGGTACGACAAGGCCGAAAGCTTCATCGGCGTGATGGGCACCAAGGAAGGCCTGCGTACCGCGCCAGACGGCATCTTCCAAACGCCCCCGCCGCCGCGCGCGCATGAGCTGCTGGTGCAGCGCGCCGCCAAAAGCCTGGGCATCCCCTGCATCCCCTCGCGGATGGCCATTATCACGAAGAATCACAACGGCCGCCCCGCCTGCCACTATTGCGGCCAGTGCGGACGAGGCTGCGTCACGGCGTCGAATTACTCTTCCTCGCAAGTGCAGATCTTCCCCGCCATGAAGACCGGCCGCGTGAAGCTCATCACCGGCGCCATGGCCCGCGAATTGATCACTGACTCCACTGGCAAGGTGGTCGCCGTCTCCTACATCGATAAGGCCACGCGCCAGGAGAAGCAGATCAAGTGCCGCAGCGTCGTGGTGGCCTGCAGCGCTTGCGAATCGGCCCGGCTGCTGCTGAACTCCAAATCCAGCCGCCATCCCAACGGCCTCGCCAACGCGTCAGGCGTCGTCGGGCGCTACCTGACTGACACTACCGGCTACGGACTCTCCGGCCACATCCCTGCTCTGGAAGGTATGCCCAAATACGATTCGGACGGCATCGGCGGCATGCACGTCTATATCCCGTGGTGGGAACTCGACAAGCAGAACAAGGATTTCCCGCGCGGCTATCACGTCGAAATCGGCGGCGGCTTCGGCATGCCGCAACTCGGCAGCTTCACCGGCACCGCCGCGCGCGTGGAAGGCTACGGCGCGGCGCTCAAGAAGGCGATCCACGATGGTTACGGCGTCACCATCGGGCTTTCGGGCCGCGGTGAGATGATCCCCAACGAGCACTGCTACTGCGACATTGACCCCAGCGTGGTAGATCAGTACGGCATCCCGGTCCTGCGCTTCCATTGGCGCTGGAGCGAGCACGAGCACAAGCAAGTGCGCCACATGCACAAGACCTTCACCAACATCATCGAGGCGATGGGCGGCCGCGTCACCGGGCTGCGCAATCCCGAACGCGAAGCGAGCGGCATCTCCACCGGCGGCACCATCATTCACGAGCTTGGCACGGTCCGCATGGGCAGCGACCCCAAGAAGTCCGCGCTCAACCAGTACAACCAAGCCTGGGATCACAAGAACCTCTTCGTCGCCGACGCCGCGCCCTTCGTTAGCAATCCCGACAAAAACCCCACGCTCACCATTTGCGCCCTGGCCTGGCGCACCGCCGAATACCTGGCCGAGGAGATGAGAAAAGGCAATGTCTGATACCTCTCGCCGCGACCTTCTACGCAATCTCAGCCTCGCCACCGTGCTGGGCGGGCTGCCGGCGGAAGCCGCTCAGCACGTTCACCACATGGCCAGCGCCGAAAAGGCCGCCGGACCCTACAAGCCCAAAGGCTTCAACGACGCTGAGTTCAAGACGATCCAGTTGCTTACCGAGCTCATCGTGCCCGGCGCCTCCAAGGGCAACGCCGCCGAGTTCATCGATCTGCTCTCATCCGTGAACCCGGACCTCCGCGAACGCTGGTCCGGCGGACTGGCCTGGATCGACCGCTGGATGGAACGCCAGCACCAGTCGAGCTTTGCCGCCGCGCCCGCCGCGCGCCAAACTGAACTGCTCGACATCATCGCCTTCCGCAAGAACATGGCCACCCACGGCCCGGGCGTCCGCTTCTTTGAGCTGGCCCGCCGTATGACCGTGGATGCCTATTACACCTCCGCCGCCGGCATCGCCGAAGTGGGCTATCAGGGCAACAAAGGCGCCAGTGAATTCAAGGTGCCCCAGGAAATCTACGCCTACGTGATGAAGCGCAGCCCGTTCGGCGCCGCCTAAGGACCCTTTGCCTCTTTCTCTCTCCCAGACCGTCCGGCTCACGCCGGACAAGATCCTCCGCGAGGCACCGCTCCGAACCGATGCCCCCGTCCTGGTGCTGCTGGCGGCCGGCAAAGGTACCCGCTTCGGCCAAAGCCCCAAGTGTATCCAGCCGGTCCACGGCACGCCGCTGGCGCGCCATTCGCTCGATTCGTTCCGCCGCCTGAACGCCGGGCCCGCCATCTGTCTGGTGGGCTACCGCCATGAGGAGGTGGCCGCGGCGCTTGGCCCCAGCAACGCCTACGTCCTCACTGAGAACCCCGCCGGCGGCACGGCCTTGGCCGCCTTTGAAGCCTTCGCCCTCCCCGGATTGCTGGAAGCCGACCCCCTGTTGGTGATCACCATGGGCGATCGCATCGTGCCGCCGTCGACCTTCCTCCATCTCACTGAGACCCACCAGGACGCCGACCTCACCTTCCTCACCGCCGAGTATCAGCCACCCAAGAACCGTGGCAAAGGCCGGATTCTCCGAAACGAAGCCAACCAAGTCGTCAAAATCCTCGAAGACAAAGACGCGCAGAACGAACCCAACCCCGCCGAGCGCGATCGCCTGCTCGCCCTCACCGAAGGCAACTGCCCGCTCTACTGCATTCGCGCCTCCACGCTCCACCGGCACCTGGCTGCGCTCACCAACGCCAACGCCCAGGAGCAGTATTACCTCACCGACATTGTGGAGGCCATCGCCCGCGAAGGCGGGCAGATCCGCACTATCACCACCACGCCGGCCCATCCCGAGTACGACCTGCTTTGTTCCGACGTCACGCGGCCCGAGGATCTCGCCCTGCTGGAAGGGATGCTTGGCTCTTCCCGGGGACTGCTCTTCCCGGAACAGCTCGAAGTCGACGAGGCCGCCCGCCTGATTCGCGACGGCCGCCCACCGGCGCAGGTCGCCGCCATCGCCCGTCAACTCCGCGAAACGCTTGACGTGATCCGTGCCGAGGAGCTTGCCTTCGACCCGCAAGCCCCGGTCGCGCTCGGCATCGCCGGCGGACGCCTCCGCATTGCCTTTATGCATCCGGACATGGCCCGCTTCTACGGACCCGCCTGGCAAATGCCGATCGGCGCCGGCACGCCCGACGGCAACGAGCAAGTGGTCGTGCTGGTGCAAGCCACCGAGGACCGCGCTATTCACCTCTTCCCGGTGAACCCCAAGTTCCGCGAGTCGGTCAATTCCCTGCCCGCCGACCACGAGGACCTCTACCCTGGCGAGGAGATCGCCGACTTCCATACCTACGAAGCGTTTGGTACCCGCATGGCCGAGCAGCGCCTGCTCGCCCTCGGCTACTTTTCCGACGCCGAAATCGAGGAGCGCCGCCGCCGCAACTTGCCCGTGCCGCCGCCCGCCCTCTGGGTGAGCAGCAACATGCGCCGGCCGTTTGCGCTGGTCGAGAACGCCATCGCCTCGCTGCGCACGCTCCGCGCCGGCAATCTCGGCGCCCGCGTACAACAGCGCCTGTCGCGCGACACCTTCCGCGGGCTGCGCATCGTCTCCACGGGCAGCATTCCACAGGGCGGCTTCTCCAGTTCCTCAGCCGTCACCGTGGCCGCTGAGAACGCCATTAACGCCCTCTGGCAGCTCGACATTCCGCCCGATCTGCTGGTGCATCTCGCCTGCCAGGCCGAATACGGCACTGGTGTTCGCGCCGGCTCGCTCGACCAGGCCACCGAACAGAAGGGCCGCGCCGGCGAAGGCACCCTGATGTCGTCGAACCCGCGCGAGAACTACCGCATCATCGGCACTTATCCGGTGCCGGCGGAGCGCTTCCAAATCCTGTTTCCTTACACCGTGGAGCGTGACCGTACGGCGTGGCGCTGGTCCTGCGGCGTCTATGGCGAGAGCAGTGCCTCGCCGCAGCTCACCACCGGCGAAGCCCGCAAGATGACCGGCAAGGCCGCCGAGTTGGCCGCTCTGCTGGTGCGCCTGCCGCTCGAACGCGATTTCTTCCAGTACATCGAAGCCGATCTGGTGGATGACGGCCGCCTGGGCGCCGAAAGCCGCGAGTGGATCGCCGGCATCCTGCGTCAACTTCCGCTGCGCGCCACTCAGCAAGAGCTTCAAGCCTTGGCCGAAGCACAACGCGACTGGTACATCGATCAATTGCAGGAGGCCGGCGAGCCCGCCGACAAAGCCGACACGCTGCTCGCCTCGCTCTTCCAGGGCTGGCGCACTCCGCCCGGCGGCGTGCCGCTTCGTGCCATGGTGGCTTATCTATTTGGTGAGGTGGCCAAAAACTTCCATCTCATCCACCATCCGGGCGAGTGGATCGAATGCGTCACGCGCTCCCAGCGCGGCGATTGCTGCTTCACCATCGACCCGGCTCACCTGCCGGACCGCGCCGCCATGGAACGCGAAACGCCCTGGGAGCGCGACGTCACCGGCCCGGCGCGGCTGGCCCGCTGGCTGCAGCACACGGGCGCCACGCCGTTTGATTTCGACGCGGGCCTGACGGACGAGGAACTCGCCACCACCGAGTTCCACCAACTGGCCGGATCGAACTTTTTCCGCGGGCTCGCCCTCATCGATCTGGCCGAGGCCATGCTCCAGCGGGCCTTTGGCCGCCACGCCGTAGCCGTCCGCGTGAACGCCGCCGGACAAGGCGACTTCTTCCAGGTGCACGTTGACCGTCATCATGCCGAACCCGGCGACGTAAAACATTTCCTGGACCGCGCGTTCTATCGCCGCTTCGGCCTCGCGCCCCAGCCGCGCTACGTCGAAGTCCACTCGGGCGGCGGCGCCACCGGCGTCCGCCTGAGCCGCTTCGATGCCGTGAGCCAGCTCGTCCGGCAGCTCTCCCAAAGCCCGCTTTAGAGGCCCCGCGACACGGAGAACCCCGAGCCGCGCGCGCTCTGCACTGAAATGCGCCACGCGCCGGGCTCTGGATTCGCGATGGAGCCTTCCTCGTTCGCCGCGGCCGCGAAGCCCCTCGTCGGCCAGCCCGTCGGCGTGCAGCCGCGCTAACTCCCTCGCGACACCCAGAACGGCATCGACTCCCCCGAGCCGCGCACGCCCTGCACTGAAATGCGCCACACGCCGGGCTCCGGATTCGCGATGGTGAAGCCCTCTTGGCTGGCCCCGGCGGCAAAGCCCGTGCGGTCGGCATGAGGGCTGTACTGGCGCCCGCTCGGGCTCACCAAGTAGAGATCGAACTCGCGATCGCCGCTCGGTTCCCAGCCCAACTGAATCGTCAGCCGGGCAGCGCCCCGTTTCACCGGCACCGCCTGATGCCACCAATCGGCCACGGCCACCTTGCCGGACCAGGTGGGCGCCACCCGCGGCGCCGGCCCGGCCGACGACGATACTTCTACCACCCCGCCCCGCGCGCCCCCGCAATCCCCCAACGGCGAGGCATTCCGCGAAGTCACCGCGCCGCGAAAGCCCGGCCGGTAGGGCGCATCTTCAAAACGAAACGGCACGCTGGGGGTTGAAATCCAATGAGACTTCGTCACATGCACATGCACGTGCACACCAAAGCTATAGCCGCTCGTGCCCACGCGCGCCAGCGCCTGCCCCGCCTCCACGCGCTGCCCCGTGCGCACCACAAACGTGCCCGCGCGCAAGTGCGCATAGTGGCTGAACTCGCCGTCCTCATGCGCGATCGTGATGTAGTTGCCGAAAATCCGCTGATGCGGCGTCTGCCCTAACCCCAAGTCATAGGCCGACACCACGCCGCCCCGCATCGCCACCACACACGACCCCGCGATGGGCGCCAGGTCATACGCATGCAACGACCGGCCCCAGTGCGAAAACCCGCCATAGGGCCCCTGCGTCACCACCCATTGATCCTGCGGACGAAACGGCAATCGATACCCGCCCGCCGCCGCAATCACAAAGCGCGCCGGCGCCGAAAGCTTCCCCGCCGCATCCTTCAAAATCACGATGTACTCGCCCGCCGCCAGCTTCGGCACGCGCACCGTGATCCGCGTCTCCGTGACGGTCGCCGGAAACAGATAGTGCAAGTACTGCCACCCGCCGCCCACCACATACTGCGCCACGTTCACAATCACCGACGAATGAAAGCCCGCCCCGTCGATCACCAACTCGGACTCACTGCCCTCCCCCCGATGCACCACCGTCGCAATCGAGAAAGCACTGGGCGCCCGTTCCGCCACCAGCTCAAACGCCGCCGTATGCAGCACAAAGCCGTTGCTCGCGACGCGCACCGTCCAGCGTCCCGGCTGGCTCGCCGGCGCAAACCCGCCCACCGGCAATTGCGTCAATAGACACAGCGACGCCGACGCCGGCAAAGTCTCAAAGGGAACCGCCGAGGCCACCTGACCGTTCGGAGCCACCCACTCCACGTCCAGCCGATCCCCTTGCCGCACACCCTGCGCCACGAACCGGAAAAACACCTGGCCCACCGTTGCCGCAAACCGCGCCCCCGGCCGCGTAATCGCGCACGCTTGCTCACTCGCAGCCGAGCCGAACGCCGATTGCCCCACCGTCACCGCCTGAGCGGCACCGGCGAGCGCGACTATCACAATGGCGACACGGCAAATCATCCCCATCGATCCATCGGCCATCGCGCCTGTCGAAAGGATCGGGCGTTCGCCTTATCGCATACGGTCAAACCAGATGTCGCGGATGGGCCAACGGGAAAGATGGAAGCCCGTAATCTCCCCGTCCCGCCGGACGAACTGCAACCGGGAAGCGTGGTCCGCGACAAGATCCTTCGCCCCGCCGCGAAAAACACTCCCGTTGCGGTGATCGACGCGAAGATGATCGGGGCGGTTCAGCACCAGCCGGTACACCACGTCTAGTTCCGGGCTGTAGTAGAGGCCTACGAACGGATGCAAAGGCGCTTTGTCGGGCGGCACGCCGTGGCCATGCGCACCTGGAATGCCACCTTTGCGCCGCGTCAACACGACATCCAGCACGCCTTCCGCGAGCCAGTGGGGCTTGGCGCCCGTCTGGTTGCACATGCACGCCACCGACCAGCCATCGACATGCGAGCGCGACAACGCAGCGGAATTCTCCCGCCACCACTCAGGGTAATCAGTGACAGGCCCTGGGATGTCGCGCGTACGCACCTGCACCTTACCCAACACCCGCCCACTCCCCACGCGCGGACGAATCAAATTCTCCTCCCACCTCGCCAAATCCGCAATCGAAGTAAAGAAACCCTCGGCGCCCGGCACCCCGCCCCACACCGGCTCGCGCTCAAACTCAGCGCCCTTCTTCACGTACCGCAGCGCCACGCGCGGCACAACCTGATGCGGCCCCGGAAATCCACTGCCCGCCATCGCCAGCGGCCCCAAAATCCGCGACCGCGCAAACTCCGCCAGGCTCTGGCCCGTCACCCGCTTCACCACCTGACCCAACAAAAAATAGTTCGAATGGCTGAACTGGTAAGGATCGCTGCCGGGATACACCTCGTTCAGTCCCCGCTGGCGCGCCAGCATCCGCATCGTATCGTCGGCGTCGAAGCGATCGCCCGGCCGCCGCAGCGCCAGCCAGAAGAGCCCCTGGTAGTCGCGCATGCCGCTGGTATGCTCATGCAACTGCCGCAGCGTCACCCGGCGGCCATAATCCTGCAGCTCCGGCAGGTGCTTCCGCACATCGTCATCCAGCGAAAGCTGCCCCTCCTCCTCCAGCATCAACACCGCCAGCGAGGTAAGGCGCTGCGCAAAGCGCCCGGTGTCAAACACCGTATCGGCCGTGATCCGCACGGAGTGCTCGAGATTGGCGTAGCCATACCCACGCGCGTAGACGAGCTTCCCGTCGCGCATCACCCCTAGAGCGCAGCCCGGTGAGCCGGGCTTGTCGAACTCCCGGAACAAGCCATCAATGCGCTGCCGCTGGGCCAGGGGTAGCGCCTGCACCAGCAACGTGGCGCTCAGCAACAGGACGGTCACCGCCGCAGCCGCCCCCGAATCCGCTTTACCCGCTTCTCGATCTCATCGAGTTGCTTCAAAGCCTTGAGCGACACCACATGATGATCGTGCTTCTCCAGCTCGGCCTTCACCTCGCCCGTCAGCTTGGTGATCTCCTCCAGCTCCCGCAGTGACCGTTTGTGCTCGTCCTTGAGAATCTCCTCGGTCTGCGACCGCCCGTCGGGCAAACGCGGCGGGGAATCTTCCTTGGACGGAAACGGGCGGTCCGGCAACTGCGCCACCACCAGCGCGAACACCCAGAGAGCCACTCGCATGAACCCCTCCAAACCGCTTTAATTTATCCCCGTAATCGATTGATCAGCGGGATTTTAGCAATTTCACTTCAAGTACTTCTTCAGGTCGGGCTTGATGCGCGCCTGCACCGCCGGCTCGGCCAGATTGGCCTGCGTCACCACCAGCGGCGCGATGTTGACAATGCGCTCCACCGGCTGCTTGGCGATCGCCTTCACGGCCGCGCGCACCGCCTCTTGCCCCATTTGGAACGGATGCTGCGTCACCAGCGAGTCGATGGCGCCGGCCTGCAGATCCTCAATCAACGCCTCGGAAGAATCAAAGCCCACCAGCTTCGCCTTTGACCCGCGCGCCTTCATCGCCCGCACGGCGCCCACGGTGCTCGATTCGTTCGACGCGAACACACCCGCCAGCCCGGCATGAGCCGTGAGCATATTCTCGGCTACCTTCATCGATTGCGCGTAGTCAGCATTGCCGTAGCGCTTATCCAGGATCTTGATGCCGGGAAACTTCTTCGCAATCGTATCCTCGAAGCCCTTCTCGCGCGCCGTGGTGGAAGCCGAACCTACCTGCACGGCCACAATCACCACTTCGCCCTTGCCGCCCAGAATCTCGCCCATGCGCTCGGCGGCCAGGCCCCCGGCCGCGTAGTTGTCGGTCGCCACCTGCGCCACGAATTTATCGGTCTTGATCGGCGAATCGAAGATCACTACCGGAATCCCCGCGGCCGCCGCCCGGTCCACCACAATCGACAACGCATCGCGGTCAATCGGCGCCAGGCAAATCGCATCCACCTTCCGCGTGATCATCGAATCGACAATCTGGATCTGCGCGTTGAACTCGCTTTCGTTGGCGGGCCCGTTCCAACTGATCTCTACCCCCAAAGGACCCGCCGCATCCAGCGCCCCGGCCTGCACCGAGAGCCAAAACACGTGCGACCGTCCCATCGGCACCATGCCGATCACCTTCTTCTGCGCCGCCTGCTGGCAGCCATTGTGGAAAAGCGCCAGCGGGCCGAGGCCCGCCAGCGCTAACACGTTACGTCTATTCATGGGTACTCACTGCGGGAACTTGGCCGGAGCCTTGTGCTGGGCCATCCAGCCTTCGCCGTTGAAGGAGCGCATAAACTCGGCCAGGTCCTTCTTCTCCTGCGGCGTCAGCTTCAAGGGCTTGATGCGTTCGTCGAGGTTCTTATTCGGCGTGCCGCCCTTGTCGTAATACTCCACCACGTCTTCCAGCGTTTTGACGCTGCCGTCGTGCATGTAGGGCGCGGTGCGGGCAATGTCGCGCAGCGTCGGCGTTTTGAAGGCGCCCCAATCCGCGGCGTTCTTGGTCACTTCCATGCGGCCGATGTCGGGATTCGGTTTGTCGGTTCCCACGCCGATATTGTGATACGAATTCAGCGTCAGATTCACACCCTCGTGGCACTGGTCGCACTTGGCCTTGTCGAAGTAAACGCCCATGCCGCGCACCTGCGCCGCGCTCAGGGCGTTCTTCTGCCCGGCCTTGTAACGGTCATACGGAGAATTGCCGGAAAGCACCGTGCGCTCATAGCTGGCGATCGCCATGGCCACCTGATCGATGGTCGCCTCCTCGGAACCGAACACCTTCTTGAACAACGCGCGATAACCCGCAATGCCCCGAAGCTTGGCCACCACCGCCTGATGCGTATTGCCCATTTCGATCGGATTCTGAATGGGCCCCTTGGCCTGCTCTTCGAGCGAGGCCGCGCGGCCGTCCCAGAATTGGGCCAGAGAATAGGCGCGGTTGATCACCGTCGGCGCGCTGCGCCCGCCCTTCTGCCCGCGGATGCCCGTCGATACCGGCGCATTGTCGGTAAAGCCCATCTCCGGGGCGTGACAGGACGCACAGGCCACCGAGTTATCGGCCGAGAGGCGCTTGTCGTAATAGAGCAACTTGCCGAGTTCCACCTTGTCGGCCGAATACGGATTGTCCTTCGGCCAAGCAAACGGAATCAAACCCAGCGGCACTTTGGGAGCCAGGGCGGGAGCCTGGGCCTGGCCGATTTGAGAAAAGGCGATTGGGAGCAGAAAAATGGCTGGCGCCGCCAGCGCCAGCCACTTGCGATCGAGCTGCATGAACTACTTCTTCAGATAGCCGTGCACGTACAGGGCGTTGAGGCCGCCATGACGATAGTAAGTGCCCGTCACTTCCATGATGTGCGCCGCGTGTTCGATGGCAGCCTTGCGGAAATCGGTCTGCCCGTCGCGGCGCAGGTCATGCTCTTCTTCCATCAGCATGTACATCGTGCCGTCCTCGGCCAGCAGGCCGATCGGCTGGCCGGCCGTGAAGCACTTCTGCGCGCAGGCGCGATGCTTCTCGCCGTGCTTGCCGATTTGCATGTAGCAGGAAAAGTCGAGCAACTCACCGGTCACGGTCATCGCCCGGCCCTTGTTCGGCTTGCCATCCACCGAGGCAGCCAGCGTGGTGTTCGACCAAACTTCGGCCACCGCGCTACCCAGCTTGCCCATCGGCTTGTCGTAGGCGCCACCCTCCACCTTCATCTGCGGCTGCAGAATCCCGGGACCCTTCTTCTCGCCGGACTTCTTCTCCTGAGCCACTACCAGGCCGGAAAGCGTTAGAACGCCCGCGGCCACAAACGCCAGTACTTTGAAACGATTCATATTTCTCTGTTCTCCTAAAGAATTCTCTTAGCCGCGCGTGCTCGCGGCCGGCACCTTCTTGAGCACATCTTCCATCTCGGCCCGGCTCTCGGTGCCGATCGTGAAGCAGTCAATCAGGTCGGAATGGGCGAGTTGCCACTGCAGGCACTCGTCCGTTTTGTTGCGCAGCTTGCCCGCGCCAAACACCTTCATCGCGATAATACCCTTGCCGGCGGCCTTCATCTCTTTCAGCACGCCTTTCACGGTCTCTACGCTGGAGTCCATCGCAATGCCCGCGGGGTTAAACCGCGCCAAGTCCACTTCCACCCACGGCGTCTTGGCGGCCGTCTTCAGCGCTTCCAGCGTATGGCAGGAAACGCCCTTGGTCCGCACAATCCCCTTGGCCTGCGCCTCTTCAATCACCGCCATGGCGCCCTTCTTGCGCTCCGGCCAATTGCCGTCCAGCATGCAGTGCAGCAGCAGAATATCGATATAGTCCGTGCCCAGTTCGCGTCGGAAACGGTCCAAGTCCTTGCGCATCTCTTCCTCGGTGGAAGCATGCGTCTTGGACAGGATCACCACCTTGTCGCGCGCAATGCCGCCCTTCAGCGCCGTCTTGAAATGCGGATGCGTGCCGTATTGGTCGGCGCAATCCCAAAAGTTGATGCCCTGATCAAAGCCCGCGCGGATCAGCTCGGCAAAGCCGTTCATGCCCAGCTTGCGCGTCTGATTCGACGAGCCGCCCACGCCGTTGGTGCCCGAACCTTGCGCCAGCCGCGATAGCTGGATCTTCTTCGGCCCCAGCGTCACGCGGTCAATCGCGGTCTTGGGCTTGGCGGCGGCGTAGAGATGATACGGAAACGCGCTGAGCGATACGGCGCCGGCCGTTCGTATAGCGTCACGGCGATTCAACATGGGGCGGAATCTCTCCCTAAACGTCTGGACTCTGGGGGCTACCTGGAAATTATCCCACGCACCACCCTCCGATACAATGATGACTTCCCCATGCGAAGCGTTACCATTCTTTTCCTGTTCGCCGCTCTGCTTTCCGGGCAGGAGCGCTGGCAGGCCCGCTCGATGACCATCACCCAGAAAGGCATCGTCGCCACCTCGCAAACGCTCGCCTCGCAAGTCGGCGCCCAGATGCTCGCCCGCGGCGGCTCAGCCGTCGACGCCGCCATCGCTGCTAATCTCGTGCTCGGCGTGGTGGAGCCCATGATGTGCGGCATCGGCGGCGACCTCTGGATGATCCACTGGGACGCCAAGACCGGCAAATCCACTGGCCTCAACGCCAGCGGCTGGAGCGGCAAGCAATACACCCTGGAGAACCTGGCCCAACGCGGCGCCCAGTTCCGCGCCCACGGCATTCACCAAGCTACGGTCCCCGGCGCCGTGGACGGCTTCTTCAAGGCCCATCAAAAATTCGGCCGTCTGCCATGGCGCGACCTCTTCCAGCCCGCCATCGCGCTGGCCCGCGACGGCTTTCCGGTCACCGAGATCATCCAGTGGGATTGGGAGCACGGCGTCTCGAAGTTGATGTCCGACGACAACGCCCGCCGCGTCTACCTGATCGATGGACGCGCCCCCGCCGTAGGCGAGATCTTCAAGAATCCCCAACTGGCCCAGGCCCTGACGCTCATCGCCACGCAAGGCCCCGCGGCCTTCTATAAAGGCGCTATCACCGAAGCCATTCTCAAAACGTCACAGCGCATGAACGGCACCTTCACCCGTGAGGACTTCGCCGAGTTCACCAGCGAGTGGGTGGAGCCCATCTCCACCACCTATCGCGGCTGGAGGTGCAGGAACTCCCTCCCAACGGTCAAGGCATCGGCGCGCTCCAGATGCTCAACCTCATGGAGCGCTGGCCCATCCATACTTGGGAGCCGCAATCGGCCCGAGCGCTGCATGCCAAGATCGAATCGCAGAACTTGCCTACGCTGACCTGGGCGAATACGTGGCCGATCAACGCTTCGCGAAACTCCCCATCGCCGGGATGCTCGACAAAAACTACGCCGCCGAGCGGGCCAAACTCGTCCGGGAGGACAAGGCCGAATGCAACGTCCGCGCCGGCCAGCCGCCAGGTGCCAACAAACACACCATCTATCTCAGCGTCATTGATCGCGAGGGCAACATCGTCTCCTGGATTCAATCCATCTCCGACCTCTGGGGCTCGGGCATCGTCGTCGACGGCATGGGCTTCCACCTGCACGACCGTGCCAACGGCTTCCGCTTTGAAGCCGGCCACGCCAATTCGGTGGGTCCACGCAAACGGCCCTTTCACACCATCATTCCAGGCCTGATGGAAAACGGCGATCTCCATGTCGGCTTCGGCATCATGCGCGGCACCAATCAGCCGCTTGCGCACGCGCAGTTCGTCTCCAACGTCGTTGACCACGGCATGAACATCCAGGCGGCGCTCGAAGCGCCCCGCTTCACGCGGCGCTCCGCCACGGCTGCGAGGTCTTGATTGAGTCCCGTGTACCCGAGAAGGTGCGGAAGGAACTCGAGGAGAAAGGCCACTCTCTCGACATCCGCGGCGAATACTCCGGCCTGATGGGCGGCGGCCAGGCCGTCATGTTCAACGCCAAGACGAAGGTGAAGTTTGGCGCGTCGAGCCCGCGCAAAGACGGCGCTGCCATCCCGGAGCCCTAAAACGTCAAACGGGCGGAGCCGTATCGGCTCCGCCCGTGAATGAGTTAGAAGTGTTAAAGGACCGCGAAGAACTACTTCTTCTTCGCAGCGGCCTTCTTAGTCGCCTTCTTGGCAGGCGCCTTCTTGGCCGGGGCAGCTTTCTTGGCGGGGGCCGCCTTCTTCGCCGGAGCCTTCTTGGCAGCCTTCTTGGTAGCGAGTTTCATCTTTGGGTCGATTCTCCCTTTAGGGTTTTTCGCGGCCTTCTTGGCCAAAACATTTCTTGTCGAAATTGTTTTAGACTTGACCGCCTTCTTTACTGTACCCTTTTTCGCGGCCGGCTTGGGGGATACTTTCTTCGCTTTTTCTTTAGGCTTCACTGCCTTAGCCGGCACCTTCTTGGCAGGCGCAGTCTTCACCGGCGCAGTCTTCACAGGCGCAGTCTTAGCCGCGGCCTTCTTGACTGGCGCCTTCTTAGCCGGGGCTTGGGCCACCGGAGCCGGCGGCGGCGGTGGAGCGGGGGTTGCGACCGGCGCGGGAGTGGGCGGGGGAGCAACGGGCTCAGGATTGACCGTTACGGGCGCCACCGGAACGGGTTTCGGAACCGGCGGCGCGAGTTCCACCGGAACGTCTTCTTCGTCGTCGGGATCGTAAGCTTTGACTTCGGCCTCGAATTCGAAGGTCTCCTCTTCGTAAGCGAAGTCGTCCAATTCGTCCTCGAACGGACGGCTGATTCGTGGAACCATAATGATCACCTCGGGAAGAAGCTAATTTAGCCAGGCCACAGGGCCGCTTGAAACAAACATAGAATAATCGCGATTCGGCCAAAGCGCAACCACCCCGGGAAAATAACCCTCCGCGCGTTATCCTGACGGGATGTCAACCCATCGCACCGCGGTGTTTGGAGCCGCCGGCCAACTCGGACGGGAACTGGTGCGGACCTTCAAGTCGCGTGGCCATGACGTCCACGCCTTTACGCGCAACACCGCGCCCCTCACCGACGAAGCCGCCGTGGATCGCTGGCTGGCCCAAACGCAGCCGGCCCTCGTGCTGAACGCCGCCGCCTACAACCAGGTGGACGCCGCCGAGCAGGAGCCGGAAGCCGCGCTCGCCGTGAACACCCTCGCGGTACGCCACCTGGCCCGGGCCTGCGCCCGCCACAACGCCCGGCTGATTCACTTCTCCACTGACTATGTCTTTGACGGCGATGCCGCACGGCCCTACCGTGAGAGCGATTTGCCGCGGCCCCTCGGCGTCTATGGCGCGTCCAAACTGGCGGGCGAGGCGATGGCCCAGGCCTACGCCGAAAACGCCCTGGTGATTCGCGTGGCCGCCGTCTTCGGCCCGGCAGGCGCCCATACGCCCCGCGGCAACTTTGTGGAAACCGTGTTGCGCCTGGCCGCGCAAGGCAAGCCCCTGCGCATCGTTTCCGACCAAGTAACCTCGCCCACTTACACGGTGGCGCTCGCCGAGCGCACCTTCGATCTCTGGGCCGCCGGCGCGCGCGGCATCGTCCATGCCGGCGGCGGCACGCCCGTCTCATGGCACCACTTTGCCGCCCTGATCCTGCGGGCCGCCGGCGTCCAGGCGCCGCTGACCCCGATCGCCACCAGCGAATATCCCACCCCGGCCCGGCGCCCGGCTTACTCCGCGCTGGGCAACGTGCGCCTGGCCGAACTCGGCATCGCGCCCTTCCCGCCGCTGGCCGATTCACTCACCAGCTACTTTGAGCGCCGATCCATCACCTGAGTTACAATCCACCCAGGGCGTCGCTGTGCGCCGTGAGAAAGGGAAACTACAATGTCCGTTGCGAAAGTAACTGAGATCATCGCGTCTTCTAAGAAAAGTTTTGAAGACGCCGTTGCCGTGGGCGTGGGGCGTGCCGCCAAGACGCTGGATAATGTCACCAGCGCCTGGGTCAAGGATCAAAGCGTCCTGGTGGAAAAGGGCAAGATCAAGGAGTATCGCGTCAACCTGATGGTGACGTTCGTCCTGAAGGACTAGCTTCGCTTAGCGCCGGCGCAGCCATCGGCTAGCCGCGCGGGCCAAGTGCCCAAAGCATAATCTGACCATCCAAGGCCCACGCCGTGTGGGCCTTTTTCATAGATATGCATCTCCACCGGCACGCCGGCCTTGCGGCAAGCCAGATAGAAGAGAATGCTGTTTTCCGGAGGTACACCCGCATCCTCGCTGGTATGAAACAGGAAAATCGGCGGGCTATCCTTCTTGATTTGTAACTCGGTGGAAAGCGATCTTACGAGGGCCGCGTCTGGATTGTCGCCCAGCAAGTTCCGCCGCGAGCCTTTATGTACATAAGGCTCATCGGTGAAGCTGATCACCGGATAAGCCAACACGGCGAAATCCGGACGGTCCTCCGGCGAGGTGAATAAGGTGGCCGCCGTGGAAGCTAAGTGCCCACCGGCGGAAAAGCCCCAGATGCCAATGCGCCGGGGATCAACGCCATATTCCTTGGCGCGGGACCTTACGGTCTTTAACGCCTGCTGCGCGTCGGCCAGCGGCGCCGGGTGGCGGTAACGCGGCCCCAGTCGGTATTTCAGCACAAAGGCCGCGATGCCCTGCGAATTCAGCCACTGCGCAATCTGCTTGCCCTCATGGTCCAGCGCCAGCGCGCCGTAGCCGCCGCCGGGGCACACCACTACGGCCTGGCCGTTCTTGGGCCCCTTGGGCATCCAAGCCGTGAGCGAAGGCTTATCGGCCTCCTCGGCGCCCACCGCGCCCGGGGCGCCCTGGGGCCAAAGCAATTCGGCGGGCGGCTCATTTACCGGGCGTTGGGCCAGCAAGACCATCGCCGGCAGCAGAAAAAGAAAGGCGCGAATCAACATGTTACTCCGCTGGTTCAAATAACCCAAAAGTGAAAACGTGGGTGGCGGCGCAAATAGTGACATACTGCTTTCCGTCCACCATATAAGTAATGGGTGAGGCTGAGATTAATTGCGACGTTCCGAAATGCCAGAGATGCTTGCCGCTGCGCGCGTCGGCCGCTACTAAGTGGCCGTCATCATCGCCGAAGAATACCACTCCGCCAGCCGTGGAAACCGTACCCGCCCACATCGTGCCCGGCCCCGTCATGGGATGCTCCCAAACGCGCTTGCCGCTCTTCGGATCAAAGGCGCGCAGAAAGAACTGGCCGGGCTCGGTGGGCGGCCGTTCGCCCCCGGTGCCGATAAAACCCACCAGGCTCTTGGCGTCCTGCTGCGAGGTAAAGAAGACATCGCATTGCTCTAGGACGGGAATGTACACCAGGCCCGTCTCTGGATTGAAGGAGGACGACATCCAGTTGGCCGCGCCGCGCACGGCTGGACAAGCGCGCGTGCCGCCCGGGGTAGGCACTTTGCCCGGCACCACTTGCGGCCGGCCCGCCGCGTCGATGCCGCTGGCCCAGTCGAGCTTATCCACCATCTTGGAGGCGCGCAGGAACTTACCCGTCCCGCGGTCCAGCACATAGAGAAAGCCATTCCGGCTGGGATGAATAATCGCCGCGCGGCCCTCTACGTCGGCCAGGATCGGCCAGGATTGCGCGTCCCAATCGTGAGTATCTTGCGGCGTCACCTGAAAGTGCCATTTCAAGTTACCCGTATCCAGGTCAACGGCAATCAGGCAGTTCGTATATAGGTTGTCGCCTTTCCGCTCGCCATCGTAGAAATCCGGCCAGGGATTACCCGTAGTCCAAAACAGTAAGTTGAGCTTAGGATCATAAGTGCCGGAAAGCCAGGTGCCTCCGCCGCCCCAATCCACCGCCTCGGGCTTGCTCCAGGTTTCCCAACCCGGCTGCCCTTTGGCCGGAACGGTCCAGAAGCGCCAGCGCTCTTCGCCCGTTTTGGCATCGAGCGCGGCCAGAAAACCGCGAATGCCGGTGTCGCCGCCACCCACGCCGACGATGATCTTGTCCTTCACGGCGAGCGGTGCCGTGGTACCGAACCAGCCCTTCTTGTAGTCGGCGTAACGCTTGTGCCATTGAATCGCGCCGGTCTTGCGATGCAGCGCCACCAGGTGACAGTCGGTGGTGACGAAGTAGATGTTGTCGCCCAAGATCGCCGGGCCGCGATTCACGCGCTGGCCCTCGGCCTGCTCGTCCCGGTAGCTCCAGATCTTGCGGCCCGTCCGGGCATCCAGCGCGTAGACCGAATTCGAATTCGTCACATACAGCATGCCGTCGTAGACCAGCGGCGTTGCCTCCAGTTTGCGCGCGCCATCAATCGCAAACACCCACTTCGGCACCATATTGCGCGCATTGGCCGCCGTGATCTGCCGCAGCGGACTGTGCCGCGTGCCGCCGTAGTCTCCCGCATAGGTGAGCCAGTTCTCGTTCGGACTCTTCAGAATGTCCTCGTAGCGGACTTGCGCCAGCATCGCGGCGGCGAGAAGTAGAGTGTGCATGAGGGGTTATTCTCCGGCAGAGCGCGCGCTTTGGCGGCTAAGAAATTTGATCACGTCGCGGATCTCTTCACTGCTCAGCCGGCCGCGCGACTCGGGCATCAGCGACGTGGTGGAAAGCTTGTAGTCGGCCACGGTGGACATCTTGAGCCGGTGAAGTTCACCGCGGGCATCCAGGATGGTGAGGGCGTAATTGGTACGGTCGCGCAACACGCCGTCGACGCGGCGGCCGTCCTTCAAGTGAGCCGTCACGCCTTGGTAGCCCTCTACCCAGCGTTGGCTCGGCTGCGAAACCGCCTCGCGAATCTGATTCAGGCGAGCGGTTCATCCCCACGTTGGTGAGATCCGGCCCCAGGCTCCCGCCGCGCCCCGCCAGCATATGGCACTTCACGCATTCTCCCTTGCCGTGATAGACCGCCGCACCCGCTTTCTCGTCGCCCGGCACCGGCACCTCAAAGGCCGGTGACCCCAGCGAACGCACAAACGCCACCAGTTGCCAAATCTCGGTCTCGCCCAGCGGCGTGGGCGGCATGTCGGTACCCGGCACGCCCTTTTCAATCGCGGCGAACACCTGCCGGTCCGTCGCGCGGCGAATCTGGCGGCCGGTCACCAGGTTCGGCCCGCGCCCGCCTTCCCCCGTCGGACTATGGCAACCGGCGCACGATTTCAGATAAAAGCCTCGACCGGCCTCAATGGCGGCCATCTGGCCGTTCAACGGATTCCTAAACTCGTCGGCGGAAGGCGTCTGCGCCCTCAATAGGGGAAGCAGACAAAGCAATAGCAGGCTGATGCGCATCACGAAGGAGCCTACATCATGTCAAACTTCCAGCCCGAGCGGCGAGGCCGTGCCTCCCGCGGGCTTCAGCGAATGATGCGAGAGCACGGCGCGCAACCGGTCCCGCACGCGGTGCATGCTCAGAATCGCGCTACCGATGCTCAACACAAAAACGCCGAGGCCCACCCAGATCGGCGTCAGGCCCAGAGGATTGTCGGGCTGATAGAGGCCGATCGCCGCCACAATCAGGCCCAGCGGCGCGTGGATCAATACCCGGTGTGACGGCAGCGGAACCTTGATCTCCAAGTTCGTGCCGCCGTCGTCGCGCTTGGCATAGAAACCGCGGGGCCACAATTCGCTTGGGCGGATAGAGGAACTTCACGCTCTGTCCACCGGCCATCGCAAAGCGCAATCCGTCGTGCGACTGGGAGAGAAGCCGCTTGATGGCCGCATTGAATTCTTCTGGGGAGAGCGCGAACTCGAACGTCACGAAAACAATATGCTACCCCAAGTGGTAAGCTTTGGAAACTTACCCTATGGAGAGATTTACCGGACTGCTAGGACTGGTGGTGATCCTGGCCGTTGCCTACCTTGTATCCACCAACCGCCGCGCCATTCGCCGCGACGTTGTGCTCTGGGGCCTGGGCCTCCAGTTTCTCTTCGCCTTCCTGGTGCTGCGCACGCCCTTCGGCCGGCTCTTTCAAGCCGCCAGCGGCGTGGTGAATTCGCTCCTGGCCTACGCCGAAGAAGGCAGCACGTTTCTGTTCGGGAGCCTGGCCAAGTCCAACCCGCCCTATTTCGCCTTCTCGGTGCTTCCGATCGTGATCTTCATCTCGGCGCTCTTCTCGGTGCTCTACTATTTCGGCGTGATGCAGGTGGTGATCCGGGCGATGGCGATTGTGATGCGGCGCGTGATGGGCGCCAGCGGCGCCGAATCCACCTGCGTGGCGGCCGGCATCTTTATGGGGCAGACTGAGGCGCCCTTGACCATCCGGCCCTTTCTGGCCGGCCTGACCCAGAGCGAACTCTTCACCATCATGGCCGGCGGCATGGCGCATGTCTCCGGCGCGGTGATGGTGGCCTATGTGCAGATCGCCAAGGTGCCCATTGAACATCTGCTCACCGCGGTGGTGATGACCGCGCCGGCTACCATCATGCTGGCCAAGATGATGATCCCGGAAACCGAAGAACCGCAAACAGCCGGCGACGTGAAGCTCGAAGTGGAAAAGCCCGGCGTCAACGTGATTGACGCCGCCGCGCGCGGCGCTGGCGACGGTCTGCAACTGGCCCTCAATATCGGCGCCATGTTGATTGCGTTCGTCGCCCTGATCGCGCTCGTCAATGGCCTCTTCGGCTGGGTGCATGGCTTTGCCCCCTGGTTCCCGGAGAAATTGCAGGTGCTGCTCGGCTGGCTTTTTGCGCCGGTGGCCTGGCTGATGGGCGTGGCCTGGAAGGACGCGGCCGCCATCGGCGACTTGCTGGGAACGCGCCTGGTGCTCAACGAGTTTGTGGCCTTCATCCGGCTGGGCGAGATCCAAACGGCCCTCGACGTTAAGTCCAAAACCATTGCCACGTTCGCCCTCTGCGGCTTTGCCAATATCAGTTCCATCGCGATTCAGGTGGGCGGCGTGGGCGCGCTGGTTCCCTCGCGCAAATCCGACCTGGCCCGCCTGGGGATTCGCGCCGTCGCCGCCGGGTCCATGGCCAACTTCATGTCGGCCTGTATCGCCGGGATGCTGCTCTAGCGGGCCGCCGCTAGCGCCATTTACGATCCACCGCCCGCGGACGCCATGCCCCGGGAACGAAGAAGTCCGGCCAGCCAAGCTTGCAACGCTCGATCATTTCGAGCCCGTACTCGTTCCGTTTCAAATCATCGGCTGAGCTATTGCCCGTGCCAAGCGCGAACTTGCAGCCCGCCTGTTTGGCCATCGCGATAAATCCCTCCGACGGCACGCGATACCGGTCATTGATCTCAATCGCCACGCCATGCTGCGCCGCTGCTTCCACCAGGCGCTCCATCCGCGCCCGCGTCCACAGCTTCGCGCGATCGCCCGCAATTGCGTCCGGCAGATACGTCGGGATCGCCCAGATATCGATCGCCTGCGTCGCGAGCATCAACACCAGCCGGTTCACATGCTCGTCCATGAACTTGTTGGCATCGGCGATCGGCCCGATCTCATCGGCGCGGTAGATCCGCGTCCAGCGCCCCACATCATCGGTCCAAATCATGCCATCGTTGAAGATGTAGTCGAACGCCGCGCACGTCTCGCGCGAAAAGACGCGCATCCAGTCACCGCCCTCGGCCTGCATGCCCACAAATGCCGACTCGCCCTTCACACTATTCAAAAACGCCAGCGCCTGCGCGTCGGTCCGCAACTGGCTCTGCCGGCCGCAATTGGCCGCCAGCCCGTACTGGATGCCGTCGCGGCGGGAGCGCTCCATCGCCTCGCGTAGTCCGAAGCCCGTTTTGAAGTGGACATGCCAATCCACCAGTGGATAATTCTTCACGCCCAACCCGAGCAGCGTCTTGAACGTCTCATCGGCAACCAGCGCCGGCCGGGCCTCCACCGCCGGCAACGCGCGCACGCGGATGCCCCGATAGCGCACCTTCGAACCCGCATCATGGCACTGCAAGGCAAACGTGCCTTTGTCCAGAAACCGCGCCGTCTCCTGCGAGGGCGGCAGCACGGCGGGCGTGGGCTCGATATAGTCCACGGTCATCAGGCCGTTCACCCAGATCTGGACGTTCTTGCCGCGAACCGTCACGCGCAGGCGCGTCCATTCACCATCGCGCGCAAGCTGTTTGTAGACATTCCGAATCCCGTACAACGACCCCGTCCGCTTCCGTTCGCGATACGTCCCCTCGCCAGCGGCCGTGTTATTCACCTGCACCTCAAAGCCCTTCTTCGGAAAGCCCTGCTCCTGATAGGCGGTGTGAAAATAGATGCCCGAGTTGCAAGCCGGCGCGGTCATCACTTCCACTTCCAGCTCAAAATTGGTGAACTCGCCGCCGGTGTAGAACAAATGCGACGCGGGCCCATCGCCGACGATCTGCCCGTCCTCCACCCGCCACGACGCGGGCTGATTCGCCTTCCACCCGGCCAGAGACTGGCCATCGAACAAATCCGTCCAACCCTCAGCGGCAAATAAAGGCGCAGCCAGCGCAGGGAACACGCAACGGCGAGAAATCATGCCGTCATCATATCCACCCGGACCGCCGATAATCCAGACATGCCACCGCTGTCGGCCGGAGCCCAACGCCGCCTCGACGTCCTCTTCCGCCCCGAGGACCGCGCCGAAGCCGGCCGGCTGCTCACCGAGGAATGCGGTCACAACATCTCGAAAAACGAAGACCCGGACCGTCTCCGCTTCGCCGCCATGAAATGCAGCGACGGCAACCTCCACCGCCTCCGCGCCGCCATTGGCCTTGGCCAAACCGACTACCGCGACCTCCTCATGGCCGCCGGCTTCGGCTGGCGCGTTGACTCCTACCACGCCTGGGAGCCGACGCCCCACGGCGATCCGCCGCTCGTCGATGCCTCGAAACTCGCCGAGCAGGCCGCGGGCATCCTCGCACCACTGCTCTCCGGCTTCGCCAGGGAAAACCACCAGTGGCAACGGGACTGCCACACCGAAGGCCCACTGCGTCAGAAGGTCGAGTTGCAAAAGGAAGTCAGCCCCCGCACCGAGGCGCGGCTCACCATTACGGTTCGTTGGGAGGCGCCCGGTGTAAGGTGATCCTACGGCTGCCCCGCCTCGAATCCGGCATAAACGCCTTCGGCCCCCGCTGCTACGTCCTCGAAAAGGGCGACCATGCCGAGGCGTTGATCGCGAGGATCGAGGCCGACTTCCGCCGCCACGCCCTCCCTGGCTCAAGCGTTTCGTGACGCCCGCCGAACTGAATCGCGGACTCAACGACGGCACCTTCATGCCGCGCCAGGAGGAAGAAGCCGGCAAGCACTGGCTGCTCTAACCGCTACCCCCGCAACAGACTCATTCGCTCGGCGCCGCTTCCTTTCAAGTAAGGCCCCGGCTTCCCATTCGGCAACAACGTCCGCTCATCGGTGCGAGAAACCATCAATTGTTCCGGAGTCATCTCCCGCGCCCCCGTTAGGTCCGCCCCGCGCAGATCGGCCCCCGTACAGCTTGGCCCCGCCAAAGCGCGCCATCGCCAGGCGGCATCCGTGGAACCGGCACCCCTGCAAATTCGCATCGCGAAAATCGGCCCGCTCCAGATTCGCTTCGCCAAACTCGCTCTTGGAGAAATCGCAGCCGCTCGCATGCAACCCTCTGCCGCGCATATGTTGGAATTGGCAATCATGCGCCCGTGCCCGCGTCAACACCGCGTCCTCCAGCACGGTGGCGAAGAAGCGGCACCCTTGCAACGCCGACCCCGTCAGATTCGCCTCCGCCATCGACGCCCCGCTGAAATCGGCTTCAAACAGCTTGGCCTGATGAAAGGCCGCCCCGTCCAACTCCGCATCCGTGAAAGCTGTCCGGTATCCGCGCGCCGCCGCCAGCCGCGCCTTTGGCATCCGCGCCTTGCGAAACGTGGTCTCGTCCAGAATCGCCCCGAGCAGCTTCGCCTCGGTCAAGCCGGCGTGGGTGAAAAAGGCGCCCCGCAGGCTCGCCTCACTCAAGTCGGCCACCGTCAGCATCGCCTGCGTTAAGTTCGCGCCGTCCAGCTTGGCCCCCGCCAAATCAGTGCCGCTCAGATCGGCCTCCACCAAAGTCGCCTTCTGCAAGAGCGCCCCGCGCAACACCGCGTCGCGCATCGTCCACTCGCTCAACGCCCGCCCGGAAAGATCCAGCCGGATTCCCCCGTGCGTCCCCTCCAACCACCGCCGGTGATGCCGCAGCGCCGCCTCATCCACGGGCGACTCCACTTCCAAAAACGGATTCCCAAACTGACTCCCTGGCAACAAACGAGTAGGCATGAGCGTTTCCTCGTAGGCCTTATCGGCGAGGAGTCCCGGGATTTGAACCTCTAGTACTTCGGCGCAAAACGATACAATACGAGGTTCGGCATGCAGCCTCATCAGCCCATCGTCATCTACCCCAGCACGAAACCGCTCGTCGCCGTCGCCGTCCTGGACTCCCTCCTCCTGGCCGCCATCGTCGCACTCACCCTCGCCCAAGGCATCAACCCGGTCTACTTCCTCATCCCTATCGTCCTGGTCACCTCTCTCCTGCTCGGCATCATGGCCCTCCGCGCCCGCTCCCGCAAACTCACCATCGGCGAACACCAGCTCTCGCTCGAATCCGGACTCGTCGCCCGCGACCAGCGCGCCTTCGACCTCTCGAAGATCCAAGACGTCCGCTCCGAACAATCTCTCTTTGAACGCGTCACCGGCACCGGGACCGTCATCGTCCAAACCGCCTCCCACGACGGCGGCATCCGCATGGAAGGCATCGACCGTCCCCAATCGGTCGTCAGCCAGATCCTCGATGCCCAACGCCGTCACACGAAAGGAAACGCTTAACCGCTTGCAAAAACCACTCGCCGGGCGCACCGCCCTCATCACCGGCGCCAGCCGAGGACTCGGCCGCGCCATGTCGCTCGCCCTCGCCGAAGCCGGCGCCCAACTCGCCCTCGTGGGCCGCGACCGCGACGCCCTGAACGAAACCGCCGCCGCCATCACCGCCCTGGGCGGCACCGCCGAGGTGTTCCTGGCCGACGTCTCCAGCGAAGCCAGCGTCCGCGACCTCGAAAAGGCCGTGCTCGCCCGCTATGGCCGCATCCAGATCCTCATCAACAACGCCGGCATGAACCTGCGCAAGAAGATTGACGAATTCACCCTCGACGAATGGAACCGCGTGATGAACACCAACGTCACCAGCGTCTTCCTCATGTGCCGCTCCTTCGTGCCCTGCATGCGCGGACAAGGCTACGGCCGAATTCTCAACATGACCTCGATCATGAGCCACGTCTCGCTGCCCGAGCGCACGGCTTACTCCACCAGCAAAGCCGCGCTGCTGGGCATGACCAAGGCGCTCGCCCTGGAACTCGCCCCGGAGTCGATCACCGTCAATGGCATCTCCCCCGGTCCGTTTGCCACCGAAATGAACCTCCCGCTGATGAACGACCCGGAAAAGAACGCCCTCTTCGTCTCCAAGATCGCCCTCGGCCGCTGGGGCAAAGTGGAGGAAATCGGCCAACTCGCCGTCTTCCTCTGCTCCGATGGCGGCGGCTTCATCACCGGCACCGACATCCTGATCGATGGAGGCTGGTGTGCCCAATAAGCTCCTCCTCACGCTTTTGGCCGCCGCGCTCGTCGCCGGCTGCAACCAGAACAAACGCAAAACCATCGGCGTTATCCCCAAGGCCACCTCTCACCTCTTCTGGGTCGCCGTCGAACGCGGCGCCAAACAAGCGGGCAAAGAGTTCAACGTCGACATCGACTACAACGGCGCGCAGAGCGAAACCGACTACTCGCGCCAGATCCAGATTCTCGACTCCATGGTGGCCCGCCGCGTCGACGGTATCGCCGTCGCCGCCACCGAAAGCAAAGCCCTCATGGGCCCCATCGATCGCGCCATGAAAGCCGGCATCCCCACCACCGTCTTCGATTCCGGTATTGAAGGCGATAGCTTCCTCAGCTTCGTCGCCACCAACAATTTCGAAGGCGGCCAACTCGCCGCCCGCGAACTGGCCCGCCTCACCGGCGGCAAAGGCAAAATCGGCCTCCTGATGAACGCCCCCGGCAGCAACTCCACCATGGACCGCGAACGCGGTTTTGAAGAAGTGCTCGCCAAAGAGTTCCCTGACCTCAAAATCGCCGCCCGCCAATACGGCATGTCCGACCGTGCCAAATCCCGCGCCGCCGCCGAAAACATGCTCACCGCCCACGCCGACCTCGCCGGCATCTTCGCCTCTGCCGAACCGGCCAGCGTCGGAGCGTCCCTGGCCATCAAGGCCCGCAACCTCAGCGGCAAAGTCAAACTCGTCGCCTTCGATTCCTCCGAAAGCATGGTCGAGGATCTGAAGGGCGGCACCATCCAGGCAATGGTCGTGCAGGATCCGCGCAAAATGGGCTACGAAGCCGTGCGCACCGTGGTCGATAAGCTCGCCGGCAAAGGCGTCCCCAAGCGCATCGACCTCAGCGCCCAAGTCATCCGCCTCGAAGACCTCGGCAAACCCGAGATTCAGCAACTC
Source organism: Ottelia alismoides (assembly GCA_037367405.1). Lineage (NCBI taxonomy): Eukaryota > Viridiplantae > Streptophyta > Magnoliopsida > Alismatales > Hydrocharitaceae > Ottelia > Ottelia alismoides. The sequence continues at coordinate 45,279 of JAZKJV010010983.1, read as the reverse complement.
CTCACGCCGGAAAAGTAAGCCGTTGCCCACCATCCTTCATCAACCACTGACGGATTTCTGCCGCCAACTCCTCACCGGCGCGGGCGTTCGCGAGGATCATGCCGGTCTCACCGCCACCATGCTGGTCGCCGCCAACCTCCGCGGCATCGATTCCCACGGTGTGCAGCTCCTAGGCTTCTACCTCGATCAAATCCTCGGCGGCGACATGCAGCCGGCCAACGAAGGTGTAGTGGCCAGCGAGAGCGGCGCCACCCTCACCTACGACTGCCAAGGCGGACTCGGCCAAGTCACCTCCGCCCACGCCTCGGACCACGCCATTCGCCTCGCCCAAAACTACGGCCTCGGCGCCGTCACCACCCGCGAAGGCAATCACTTCGGCGCCGCCTTCTGTGGGCCCGCCGCATCGCCCGCCAAGGCATGATCGGCATCGTCATGTGCAACGCCTCGCCGCTCGTGCCCCCTGGCAAGGCCGCGAGCCCCGCTTCGGCACCAACCCCATCTGCATGGCTCTCCCCGGCGAAGACTCCTGGCTCCTCGACATGGCCACCACCACCGTCCGCGGCCGGCAAGATCTTCAAAGCCAGCATCAACGGCCAGGCCACCATCCCCGCCGGCTGGGCCATGGACCGCCAGGGCGTCCCCACCACCGACACGCAAACCGCCATGAACGGCCTCCTCATGCCCTTGGGCGGCTACAAAGGCTTCGGCCTCGCCATGATGGTCGAACTGCTCACCGGCGTCCTCAGCGGCGGGGCGTTCTCTACCCAAGTCGCCTCCATGCGCTTCCGCGGACGCCCGCCGCGCTTGAGTCACTTCTTCCTCGCCCTCGACATCGCGCGTTTCATGCCCATTGCAGAGTTCAACACGCGGGCCCGCGATCTCATGCAGTTGATGAAGGAAACGCCGCCCGCTCAAGGCTACGGCGAAGTCCTCATCGCCGGCGAACCCGAGCGGCGCCTCGAAGCCGAGCGCCGCTTCAATGGCATCCCCATCCCCGATGGCAACTGGGAGACCCTTTGCCAAGCCGCCGCCCGCGTCGGCGTCCAACCGCCCAGCGTTTAGGCCGCTACTCAGCGATTAGATGCCGCGTGTACCCGGCGGCCACCAGCGCATCGTAAGCGGCGCGCACCTCGGCGGGAATCGTTTGCGGCGCCGAGAATCCCTTCCGCCCGTAGATCCAAATGCGCTGCAAGTCGCCCATGAGAATATTTGCGATCTTCTCGGCCGGCAACTCGTCGTGGCATACTCGTCAAAGGAAGCCTCCCACGACGACACCGTAACCGGCATCTCCGGCCAGACCGCCGCGTGCGTTGCAAACGCGCGCCGCTCCATAAACGGTTTCACCGCCACAATCACGTTTGCCGCCGCGATTCCCCGCTCGGCCAGCAGCGCCCGCGCAAAGCGTAGGTTCTCGCTGGTGTTGGTCGCCCGAGTCTCCAGCAGGATGCGTTCGGCCGGAACCCCCAGCGCCTCAGCCTCCCGCGCGAAGACGATTGCCTCCGGTTCGGTCCACGGCGTAGCCAGGAGATCGTTCTGATGTGCGACGCCCCCCGTAAACAGCAGCCACGGCGCCAAGCCTTGCCGGTAAAGCCCGGCGGCATGCCTCGCTACCCGAATATCGTTGGTGCCAGCCCGATGATCACGCCAGCCGGAATCGGCACATGCCGCAGCCGGTGAAAGTCAAAGATGACGCGCGCATGGACGCGATGCTCTTCCTTCATCGGAACGTCAGGCGCCCATCGCCGCCGGCTCCACAATCGCCGACATCGAACCCTGCGATTCCGGCATACGCCAGTCCGCACCAAAGCCATGCACCTGCTGCTGCGCGAATTCGGCTGGCTCCAGTTCGCACGTCATGATAATCGTCCGCTTGGCCGCATCCACTCGCAGGCGTGATGATAGGCCTGCTCCAGACTCATGAAGAAGAGAGTCTGCAGCATTTCGATCACGTAATCGTACGTGTGTTCGTCATCGTCCAGCAGCACCACGTGATACAACTGCGCGTGCACGTCGTCGTGATCGTGGTCCTGGCCGATATCTATGTCGGGAGCAACGGTCGGACTGGGCATTCAGGAGTGAGAGAGCAGAAACTTCCTACTTCACTGCATTGTAAACCTGATCGGCATTCATCGCCACTGCCGCCGCCAAGGCCTGCTCCGGCGATTGAATACTCGGCGGCTGCAAACGCCATTTGAAAATCTGCTCGCCCATCTGCTGGCCGGCCGCCCCCGCCAAACACTTCACATCCGCCGGCTTCACCACCTTCTTCTCCCGCGCCCGCTCGGCCATCACCGTGAGTTCCTCGATGTAATCCCACCTGGCGATACAGCGCCGCTTGACCGCTCTGCACCTGCCCATGGCCCACAATCGCCTTCTCATACGGGCAATCCTGCGCCACCGCCACCAGCGTCCGGGATAGTCGCGCACAAACGCCCCGAGATTCGGATTGGTCGAGACGAACAGATCCCCCGCCGCAATCACCCGCCGCTGCGGACTGTACACCACCAGATCCCCATCGGTATGGCCGCGCCCGCGGAAGATGACCTGGATCTCCTGCAGCTTGTCATACAGAATCCAATCGCGCGTCACGCCAATCTCCGGCAACTCGATGGTCACGTTCTTCATCTCGGCCAGAAACTCTTTGCTCTCGGCCACCACGCGGCCCCAGTAGGCCTTCTCGGCCGGCGACGCGGCGGCCGCCAGTTCTGCTCGGCCTCGGCCAGCGCCTTCTGCCTCGCGCTGCGGATCGCCGGCATCGGGTCGCCGCCCTCGGCCATCCGCCGCCGCGTCGCCGCATGCGTGATGAATTGCGCCCCGGGCGCCATCTTCCGGTACGCCGCCATGCCTTGCACATGGTCGCCGTGGATATGCGTGATCACCACGTACTTCACCGGCTTCTTCGTCTGCTGCCGCACGCCGCCATCATCGCCTGTGCCGCGCTCGGCCGCGCATGCGTATCCACTACCAACAGGCCATCGGAAAGCTCAAACACCGCCGCGTTGCAATTGCCAATCGCCATCGGCGCCGCCAGCGCCGCCCACCGCCATCGGCCACTTTTTCAATCGTAAAGCTGCTGGCCGGCGCCTTCTGCGCCTGCGCCACTGAGGCGGCCGCCCCGGCCGCAAGAAACATTCGACGGGAAGACATTGCGTTCAAACTCCTAAAATCTTGTGGACGCCAGTTGAAGCCTGCAGCTTGCGCATGCCCCGCAGCCAGCGATCATAATCGGTCGCCTTGCGGCGGAAATACTCAGCCACATCCGGATGCGGCAAAATCAAAAACTGCTCAGCGGCAAAGCCCTGGATCACGGCCTCGGCCACCTCGTCTGGCTCCAACGCCGTCTCCACCAGAAACTCCATGCAATGATTGGCGGCATCGGCCAGCAGATTCGTCCGTACGCCCGCGGACACAGCGAGTAAACCTGCAAGCCCACGTGCCCATAGCTGATCGCCAGCCACTCGGCAAAGGCCTGCGCCGCGTGCTTGGTCACCGCATACGGCGCTGACCCGATCTGCGTCAACAGCCCCGCCGCCGAAACCGTTTGCAACAACGCTCCCCCGCCCCGCGCAATCATCCGGGGCACCAAATTGCCCGCGCCATCCACACATGCGACATGAAGTTCACGTCCAGCATGCGCCGCCATTCGCTATCGGGCACGCCCGCGCCGCCCTCCACCGAGATGCCCGCATTGGAAACAAAACAGCCCAATCGGCCCCACCCCATCCTCCACCTCGGCGATCAGCGCCACCAGGTCGGCCTCCCGGCTCACGTCACACGCAAACGCCGCTCCGCCAAAGCCGCTGGCCACCTCCTGCGCCTTGGCGAGATCCAAATCGGCCACCACCACGGCGCGCGCCCCCTCCCGCGCAAACCGCTCCGCCAGCGCGCGCCCAATGCCATTGGCGCCACCGGTCACCACGCAGACTTTATCGCGAACCGTCATCTTGAGTAGCCTATTCTAACCCGCCTACCTTTCCAGAAACCGCTTCACCGCCTCCTGAAATCGCCCCGCCTCACACGAAGTCGCCATATGCCCGCACGCGCCCGCCAGTTCCACCACCTCAAACCCGGCATGCCGCGCCCAATCCATCGCCGGCTGCGGATTCACCATGTGATCCTGCGTCGCCACCACCACCAACGTCCGCGCCCGCACCGCCGCCGATGCCCGCTCCATCGATCCGCCGTGCCGCGCATAAACATCCTGCGCCATCATCGCCCGCAACTGCGCCGCCCAGTCCAGCGGATGCATCCCGTCGCGATCCCCGCTTCAAACGATCGTTTGAATTTCTCCCAATCCCCCGGCGCCGTCATCGTCCGCCGGTACTCCGGCGTCTGCAACGCGAATTGATGCATCGCCATCACGCCTTCATCGCCTCGCGCAAGTCCCCGCCCGCCTTCTCGGCCGCTTCGATCACGCTCAATTGCGCCTGCCACAGCAACAAGTCCGGCACGGCCAGCTTCGGCGACCCGATAATCGGCACGGCACGCGCCGCAAAGCCCGGATAGGCCGACATCCATTCAAACGTCTGCATGCCGCCCATCGAAATGCCCATCACGGCGTGCAACCGCGTCAAGCCCAGCTTCTCGGTAACCAGCTTATGCTCGGCCCGCACCATATCGGCAATCGTGATCCTGGGAAAGCCTGGCGTATTCGAAGGCGCCGAACTGATGCCATTGCCCAGCGCATCCACCGCGATCACAAAGAAGCGATTCGTGTCCACCATCTTGCCCGGACCAATGTTCGGCCCTAGCGCCTCGCTCTTGCCGCCGAACCAGGTCGGAAACAAGATCGCGTTGGACTTCTCGGCGTTCAACTGCCCCGCCGTGCGATAACCCAACCGGCAGGGCGTAATCGCCACGCCCGCATCCGTCGAGCAGGAACCCAAATCGGCCCTCTGCTGCTCAAAATCGGCCGCCGCGGCAACTGCGGCCGCCAGCAAAAACAAAACTCTCATTTGCGTTGGTCCTTCAACTACTCATCCACCGCGAAGCAGCTCTTCGTCTGGTAAAGCCGCCCGGCATCCTCCACCTTTTCCGTCCAGCCGGCCGCGTCATCGCAGTCAGCTTAGAGTAGATCACCTCGCCTCGGCAATCGCAACCTGCCGCAATCTTGAGTGTCCGCAATCTGGAGTGGCAAATAGGGATGAAAGGGCGTATCATAGCGATGCGATGAAACTCACCCTCACGCTACTGCTCGCCGCTGCCTGCGCCTTTGGCGCCAGCGTCACCGCTTCGCTCAAGCCCGGTAAGGCTGACCTCAAGTCCGCCGGACCTCTATCGTTCGGCCCGGAAGGAATCCTCTTCGTGGCCGATCCGCTCGGCGCCCGCGTCTTCGCCATCTCCACCGGCGACACGAAGGCAGCCAAGGCCGCCGAAGTGACCCTGGCCGGCCTGGGCGAGAAGGCCGCCGCCGTGCTCGGCACCTCCGCCGATCAACTGCTCATCAACGATCTGGCCGTCAACCCCATCTCCAAGAACATTTATCTCTCGGTGTCGCGCGGCAAAGGCCCCGATGCCGCTGCCGTCATTCTCAAAGTCACCCGCGATGGCAAAGTGGCCGAAGTCGATCTGGCCAACGTCGCCCACTCCTCGGCCGCGCTGCCCAACGCCCCCGCCGCCGACGCCAAGGATCGCCGCGGCACGCTCCTGCGCGCCGAAGCAATCACCGACATCGAGTATGTGGACGGCAAAGTGATGGTGGCGGGCCTGTCGAACGAGGAGTTCGCCTCCACGCTCCGCTCGTTGCCGTTCCCCTTTGACGGCAAAGCCTCCAGCACCAACGTGGAGATCTATCACGGCGCCCACGGCCGGTTTGAAACCAATGCGCCCATTCGCACCTTCACCTCCTATCAGATTCAGAACAAGCCGCACATCCTGGCCGCCTACACCTGCACGCCGCTGGTCACCATCCCGATGACCTCGCTCGAACCGGGCAAGAAAGTGATGGGCGCCACCATTGCCGAACTCGGCAATCGCAACCGTCCGCTCGACATGGTGGTCTATCAGAAGGGCAAGGCCAACTTCATCCTGATGAACAACTCCTCGCGCGGCGTGATGAAGATCCCCGGCGACCACCTCGATTCGTTTAAGTCCATCGACAAGCCCGTGGCCGACAAGCAGGGCGTGCCGTATGAGACCATCGACGGGCTCAAGGGCGTGGAACAACTGGCCCGCCTCGATGATGGCCATGCCGTGATGCTCATCAAGGCCGAGAATGGCGCGATGGAACTCAAGACCCTTGCGCTGCCGTAGCTTGATTCTTCTGATGGCGGCCCTGGCGCAAGCCTCGGCCGCCATTTCTATTTCACTCAACGGCGAGAGCATTCGCGTCACCGGCGTCAACGCCCCACGCCAGCCGCCGGATTGGTCGGCCGCGCTCACCGTCACCGTCGATCAGCCCGATGCGCCTCCGTTACGCGGCGCCTATCGCCTGGACGGCGGCACCTTGATCTTCACGCCGCGCTATCCCTTTGCGCCCGGCCTTGCCTATCGCGCCCGCTTTGACTGGCAGGGCCAGCGAGCCGAAGCCGTGCTGCGCGCCGCCAGCGCCAACCCCACACCCACCGCGACCGTGGAAAGCATCTTCCCCTCCCCCAGCGAATGGCCCGAGAATCTCCTCCGCTTCTACTTGCACTTCTCGGCGCCCATGTCGCGCGGCGAGGCCTTCGCCCGTCTCCACCTGATTGACGCGGCCAGCAACACCGAAGTGCGCCTGCCCTTCCTGGAAATCCACGAAGAACTCTGGGATCGCGATCAGCGCCGGCTCACGGTCTTATTCGACCCCGGCCGCGTCAAGCGCGGCCTGGTGCCCCACAACGAAGTCGGCCCGCCACTCGTGGCCGGCCGGCGCTATCGCCTGCAGGTCGACGCCGAATGGCGCGACGCCCGCAACCGGCCCCTGCGTCAGGCCTTCACCAAGGAGTTCGCCGCCACGCCGGCGATTCGACTAGGCATTGATCCATCGCAGTGGAAGCTCACCGTACCTCGCGCCGGCACCCGCGATCCCTTGCTGGTCGATTTCCCCCGTCCGCTCGACGCCGGCCTCCTCCAAAGCTGCCTCACCATCGCCGGAATCCAAGGCGTCGCCCAAACCTTACGCAACGAAACCCGTTGGGAATTCCTACCCGCTCAACCCTGGGCCCCCCACCCCTATCGCCTCACCATCGGAGCCGCCCTCGAAGATGTGGCCGGCAATCGCCTGGGCCGCGCCTTCGACGTGGACCTCGACGTTTTTGACCGGGTCAAGCCCGTGTCCACCGCCCCGCAAGGCCTGTCATTGACGCCCCGCCCTTAAGCCGCCCTACATCGGCAACGTGATCCGCGCCTCGGCGCCCGGCCCCGGCATCCGATTCGAAAGCCGCAACATGCCGCCATGCGCCTCCACAATCTGCCGGCTCAGCACCAGCCCAATGCCCGACCCGCCTTGCTTGGTCGTAAAGAACGGCACGAATAGATTCGCCGTATTGGAAACGCCCGGCCCGCGATCGGCCACCCACAACTCGAGCGTCGATTGCGCCTTCGCCTCGGCGGCCACCGGCATAATCACGGTCCAGCCCACCTCCACCAAATCGTCGCTGGGCGCCCCGTGCGTTTCGAGCGATGCATCCACCGCATTGCGAATCAGGTTGATCAGCACCTGCTCCAGTTGATCGGCGTCGGCCCGCAGCGCCACCGCCGGGCCTTCGCGCACGTGGCATTTCAGCCGAGTCTCAAGGCCCGCAATCCGCGCCACCAGCGGCGCGATCTGCACCGGCATCAGCGTCGGCTTGGGCAGCTTGGCCAACCGCGCGTAGGACCCCAAAAACCGGCTCAGCGATTCTGAACGCGCGCTGATGATCTCCAGGCCCCGCGTAGTATCCTCGCGCCAATCCTCCATCAAGGGGTCGCGCTTGATCATCACCGAGAGGCTCCCCGCAATCGACTTAATCGGTGTCAGCGAGTTGTTCATCTCATGGCCCAGCACTCGCACCAGCCGCTGCCAGGCTTGCAGTTCTTCCTCGCGCAGCATCTTGGTCAGATCAGTCAACACCAGCAGCGTGTGCGGCAGTCCGCCTTCACGAAAGATGCCGCGATGCACACCCCAGCGGCCCGTGGCGCCCGGAAAACTCTTCTGGATGGTCTCGGGACCGCCATGGGCGTCGCCGGCCCCCGCCAGACAATCATCCAGGCGCAACTCGGCCGCCGTAAGGTTCATCAGCCGCTCCGGAGGCTGATTGAGCAGCCGTTCCCCGGCGCGATTGATCAGCTTGAGCTTTTGTTCGGCATCAAAGGCAAACACCGCCACGTCGATCTCTTCCATCACCTTGCGCAGGAGCGTTGTCGCCTCCAGCGCGCCCAGGCGCTGCGCCCGCAGCGTGGTGGCCATGGCGTTCACCTGCTGCATCACCTCGCCGAGGGCGTCCTCATCGCGCGCGTTGCGCGCCCGGATCGAATAGTCGCCCTCGCGCATCGCCTCCAGCAAATTGGCCAGCGTACGCAGTGGATTGGCCACCCGCTCGCCCACCGCCGCCACGCAGACCAGCCACACGCCAATCACCAGCACGCCCAGCGTCCACTGCACCTTCGGCGTATAGTCGCCCGTCAGCAGAATCGCCATCGCCGTCGCCGCCCCAGGGAGCCCGGCCAGAAAAGCCAGAAGCTGCACACGCCGTTCGTGGATCATTTTGTTAGCGGAGAACAGCCCTCGCCCGCCGGCGAAACGCTACAAGCCATAACGCTGCAACCGCCGGTACAACGCGCTCCGGCTCAGTCCGAGCGCCCCCGCCGCCTGACTCACGTTGCCGTGATAGCGATCCAGCGCCTTCCGAATCAAGTGACTCTCCACATCCTCCAGGCTCATCTCCTCCAGCCGCGGCACTGCCGCCGCCCCCGTCCGCAGCGCCAAATCCGCCAGCCGGATCTGATTATCCTGCGCCAGCAACACCGCGCGTTCAATCACATGATTGAGTTCGCGCACATTCCCCTGCCAGCGGTTCTCCATCAAAGCATTCAGCGCCGGCTGATCAAAACCACCAATCGGCTTGCGGTAGCGCTGCGCATGCATCTTCAAAAAATGCGCCGCCAGCAAGGGAATGTCCTCCCGCCGCTCGCGTAGCGCCGGCAGCCGGATCTCGATCGTATTCAGCCGGAAGAGCAGATCCTCCCGGAACCGGTTGTTCTGCACCTCCGTATGCAGATCGGCATTGGTCGCCGAGATCACGCGCACATCCACGCGCACCGTCCGCGACGACCCCACCCGCTCCATCTCGCCCGTCTCCAACACGCGCAACAGCTTGGCCTGCAAACCCATCGGCACGTTCGCAATTTCGTCCAGAAACAGCGTGCCCCCGTCGGCCAACTCAAACCGCCCCACCCGATCGGCCTTCGCATCCGTGTAGGCGCCCTTCACGTGCCCAAAAAGCTCGCTCTCAAACACCCCCTCGGCCAGCCCGCCGGCGTTCACCGTCACCATCGGCTTGGCCGCGCGATTGGACTGCGCAAACAGCGTCTTGGCGATCACTTCCTTGCCGGTACCCGGCTCCCCCGTGATCAAAACGTTCGCGTCCGACGGGCCCACCCGCGCAATCAAGTCCAGTACCGGACGCATCGCGGCGGACTCGGCAATCATCACAGGCCCATCGGCTCGCAGCAGCTTGTTCTCCGCCTCCAGCCGCGCCCCCTTGCGCAGCGCCGCCCCTAGATCCACCTGCGTCTTGACGATCGTCAGCAGCCGCGCGTTATCCCATGGCTTCGTAATAAAGTCGCGCGCGCCGCGCCGCACGGCCTCCACGGCCAGTTCCACACTGCCCCAGGCCGTCATCACCACCACGGGCAGCGACCCATCAATCTGCGCGATCGAGGTCAGCAAGTCGAGCCCTTCCTGCCCCGACGTTGTATCGCGCGTATAGTTCAAATCCATCAGCACCAGGTCGAACTCGCGCGTCTCCAGCAGGCGCACAATCTCCTGCGGCGACATTGCCTGTTCAATCGCAAAGCCCTCGCCCTTCAGCAGGAGCTTCAAGGCCATCAAAACATCGGCCTGATCATCGGCAATCAGGATACGGGGTTGAGTATTGCTGCGCATGCGTTACTTAGGCCTGGCTACCCTGAATCCAGCCGTCTTCGATCTGAATCACGCGATGGCTGTAAGCGGCGTTCGCCTCCGAGTGCGTCACCATCACAATCGTCGTCCCGGCTTCATTCAGCTTCTTGAACATCTCCATAATCTCGCGCCCCTGCGAAGAGTGCAGGTTCCCGGTGGGCTCATCGGCCAGAATTACCTTCGGGCTCGCCACCATTGCGCGCGCAATGCCCACCAGTTGCTGCTGGCCGCCGGAGAGTTGATTGGGGAACAGATCCTTCTTACCCACAATGTTGAACCGGTCCAGCGCGTCCCCCACAATCGACTCCCGCTCTGACTTTTTGATATTGCGGTACGACAGCGGAATCTCCAGATTCTCGTACACCGTCAGATTGTCCAGCAGGTGGTAGCTCTGAAATACGAAGCCGAAATACTTCTTGTAAAGCTCCATCCGGTCATTCCGCTTCATCGCGTGCACGGCATAGTCGAGCAGGAAATACTCGCCGGCCCAAGCCATATCGTGCATCCCCAGCACATGCAGCAGCGTCGACTTCCCCGCCCCGGACGGTCCCATGATCGAAAGAAAGTCGCCCTCTTTGATCTCCAGGTTGATCCGGCGCAGCACGAACGTCTTGGTCGGGCCATGCTGGAAGTATTTCTCCACATTGCGCAAACTAATCATCGATGCTCCTGCCCGATGCACGCCAAGGGCCATCCAAGGCGGCTTTTCTTTTCAATCATAAGCACTTACGCGCCTCGACGGGCAGTGTCCGATTTTGGGACGACTCATGCGGCTGCGGGATTTCGCCGGCTCCGGGCGGCCCATTGCGGCCATCCGGCATCTGTTCCGCGGCAAGACAATGAACGCCGGGCGCGGGGCCTGGCCAAGGCACTGTGGCGATCAAGGGCTCGGCCCGGCGCACTTCACCTCCGGACACCACGCCTTCGGCATGGCCGCCGCAACGGCGCTTCACCGGAAGCGTATGAATTGAATCCTCGGCACCGGCTGCTCAATCGACGGGAAGCCGGTGTCGATATCGAACCGGTAGCGCGGCAGTTGTGGCGGCCGCGCAAACACGGCAATCGCCACAATGGCCAACACCGCCAGCACTTCGGGCTCCTCGCGGAATAGCTTGGCAAACATGGAAGCGTCCTCCCCCTGTACCTAATGGGCCGCCGTCTTAGCGCCGCCCACCGCGTTCTCTTCAACGATCCGGCCGTCAAAGAGGTGGATATTGCGATCGGCGTAGTTGGCATAACGCGGATCGTGGGTCACCATGCAAATCGTCGCTCCGCCGCGGTGCAATTCCCGCAGCAGGTCCATCACGGCCTCGCCGTTGGCCGAATCCAGGTTGCCCGTAGGCTCGTCGGCCAGGAGGATCGAAGGCTCGCCGCTCAAGGCGCGCGCTACCGCCACACGCTGCTGCTGACCGCCGGAGAGCTGCGACGGGTAATGCTTCACCCGATGCGACATCCCCACGCGCTCCAGCGCCTCATGCACGCGCTTCTTCCGCTCGGCCGAACCCATGCCGCGATACGTCAACGGCAATTCCACATTCTCATACACCGTCAAATCGCCAATCAGATTGAACGCCTGGAAGATAAAGCCGATCTCCCGGTTCCGGATCCGCGCCCGCTCGCTCATCTTCAGGCTCTGCACCGCCCGCCCGTTCAGCACGTATGTGCCATCGGAAGGCGAATCCAGCAGACCCAAAATCGCCAGCAGCGTCGACTTACCGCAGCCCGACGGCCCGGCAATCGACACATACTCGCCCCGCTTCAGATCCATATGGATCCCCGCCAGGGCATGCGTCTCTACTTCATCGGTGAGGAAGACTTTCGTCACTCCGTCGAGCTTGATCAGGCTTTCGCTCATGCTTGTGTTCTCCAGCGTTCTTTCTCTCTACGCGTCAGGGTGGATTTTTGTTCCCACTATTGGACTAATTCAGCTTGATTCGGTTATGCGCATCCCAGTTGGACATATCGGAAAGGATCACTTTGTCGCCTTCGCGCAGGCCCTCCACAATCTCAATGTGGCTCACCGAGCTTCGCCCGAACTTCACCTGCGTGCGATTGGCTTCCTTGCCGTCCGGCGTCATCCGGAACAGGCTGACCGTGGCGTTCTGCTGGCCAAACACCGGCCGGCCCACATACAACACGTTCCGGAGCTTTTCCAGCTCCACCGTACCGTCCACGCTCAGGTCCGGCCGCGCGCCCTGCGGCAACTCGCCCTCCAGCCGCACATCCACCGTCACCGTGCCGTTCACCACGGCCGGATCGATGCGCATCACCCGGCCCGCAATGATTCCGTTGCGCGTATCCACCTGCACGGGCTGGCCCACGGTCACGTCCTTGGCCTGCGTCTCGGCAATCTTGAGCTCGGCCTTCAGCTTCCGGGGCTGCGCTACCTTGGCCAAAATCGTCCCGGCCGGCACCTTCTGCCCCACTTCCACCGCCACCTGCTGCAGCACGCCGGCCACCCCGGCCCGCACCCGCAACTGCGCCAGTTGCGACTTTTTCAATTCCCAAGCGGCCCGGCGCTTTTCAATCTCCACGCGCGACGATTCCAGTTGCGCCTTGATCATGTCGCCCATGTTCTCCAGCCGCTGCTTCTCTACGGCGAAACGCTGATCAAGTTCCTCGGCCGTCGCGCGCTTCAGCTTCACATTCAGGTCCGAAGTCAGCCCCGCTTCCGACAGCTTGGCCTCGCGCTCATACTCCAGCTTCGCCTTGGTATGGTCACTCTGCACCCGCGCCACATTCGACTTCTGCTCCAGCCGCTGACTCTCCAGCCGCACCTTCAGATCCTGATAATTCGCCTCGCCCGCCTTCACCTGCCACTCGGCGTCAATCGTGGCGCTCTGCAATTCCGGATTGCTCAGTTCGAGCAACACCGTATCGGCCTGCACCGCCACGCCCGGCAGGAAGAAGCGCCGCTCCACCCGGCCCTCCTGGCTGGCCGGCACCTGGATGATCTCCTCGGGCACCAGCGTGCCCAGCCCACGCACCTGACGCAGCATCTCGCCCCGCCGCACCGTGTCCGGCCACAGCGTGGCCATCTCCACGTTCGGTGCCGCCGGCTTTAGGCGAGAAAGCCCCCAGGTGATGAGCGGGATCGCCGTCAGCAAGACGGCCGCCACCACGATCCGCCGGACCATCTTTCGCTTCGCTGCGCCTTCACGGGGTTTATCCATACCACCCATCCTAACGGCAGTTGCGATGCCAAAGATAGTATTGCTTTCTTATCAATCACTTACAGAACCCGCTCACCGCGCCCGATTGTCCGCTTGTGGGACGCCTTGGTCGATCAAAGGACACTCGCCTATGCTGAAAGTCCATGGCTGACTTCGAACCGCTGCTCTATCAACGCCCCGCCCCCGGCCTCCAGCTCGACCAAAGCCGCGCCCTGCTCAACCTCATGATCACCCGCCGCACCGTCCGCGAATTCTCGCCGGACCCCGTGCCGCTCGAACTGATCGAAAACGCCATTCGCGTCGCGGCCTCGGCCCCCTCCGGCGCCAATCAACAGCCCTGGCGATTCGCCCTCGTTACCGGCGCCGCGCTCAAGCGGCAGATCCGCCTAGCCGCCGAAGCCGAGGAGCGCGAGAATTACCAGAGCCGCTTTCCGCCCGAATGGCTGGCCGCCCTGGAACCCTTCGGTACAGACTGGCAGAAGCCGTTTCTGGAAGTCGCCCCCGCCCTCATCATCGTCTTCGCGCTTGACTACGGTCTCCAGCCCGATGGCTCCAAACGAAAGCACTACTATGTGCAGGAATCAGTCGGCATCGCCACCGGCATGCTCCTGGCGGCGCTCCACCATGCCGGCCTGGCCACGCTCACCCACACGCCCAGCCCCATGGGCTTCCTGCGAACGCTCCTCGAGCGCCCCCCCAACGAACGGCCCTTTCTGCTCATTCCGGTGGGGTACCCCGCCCCCGGATGTACGGTGCCGAAAATCGCCAAAAAGAGTCTGGAAGAAGTTCTCTTGCGCCGGTGACTCTTCCCGCTATTGGGGATTCAGCCAGCCGCCGATAAGAGCAAAGATCTACTTTTTTCTGGAGGACTGCTGACGCCCATGCTGGTGATCGGCTACGGCAACCCGCGCCATCGCGATCAAGCCATTGGCTATCAAGCCGCCGAGATGCTCGGTGGACTCGCCTGTTTCTATCTCACGCCAGACCTGGCCCGCACCGTGGCCAGCACTGACCGCGTTATCTTTCTGGATGCGGCCCCAGGAGCGCTCCAGGTCACCGAGGTGACCGCCGAGCCCTTCCCGTCGGACGATCCGCATGTTCGGCTCACGCCCGCTCAACTGCTGGGCGTGGCGCAGCGCCTCTACGGCCAGGCCCCCAAGGCCTGGGTGATCCGCGGCGGCATGCTGGAGACTTCCGCCGATGCGCCCTCTACCTCGGGTCTGCAAAGTCTGCAAAGCATGATGACCGCTTGCGACCGTTTGAGCCGCGAGCCGGCTTTCGCCGACGCTTAGCTCGTTCGGGTTAATGTAGGTCGGCCTGTAAGTCGATGTTGCGCGTCGGGCCCTAACGCCTCAGGTGTCGCTCCCGTGCACAGCGCCAGATGGTACTCCCGCAACTGGTAATACTGCCCGGACGAACTCCCCCAGCGGCCATTAAGCAGCACCCGCACCGGCCTCCAGGGCCTCAGCATCGCAATCGTGCGCGTCGGGCGACGGGGCGACCCGGTCCGGCTCAAACACTCCTGTTCGCGGAGCGTCACCTTCACCTCGTCCAGCGCCAGGAACGCCACGTCGAACACCCCAACGAAGCCTTTCTGTTTGCCCTGTACCGGATGAACCGTCGCAGCGTTCCCGGCCGAACCGTCGAGGCCCAGCGGCCAGACGATGCAAGCCAGTTCGACGTCCGTCGGCTGGTTCAACGTCCACGCGCTGCGAATCAGACTCGCGGTCTCGACCGGCACAAGCGTCCGGCGGCAACCCGGCTCCCGCCAGGTCTCCTTGGGGATCAGCAAACTCCGTTCGAGGACGACAACAGCCGATTGCATAGGGCGACCTTGGTTCAGCTTAACTGACGGGTAAAGCCTGAGCTATCGTGTCCCTATGGAAACCATCCTGGTAGAACGCCTCACGGCGTCTCAACCGGCGCGCGCCCGCGAGTTGTTTACCCTCATCGCCGGCGTCTTTGAAACCGACCGCGGCCCCTTGAGCGACGCATACCTCACCACGTTACTGGCCCGCACCGATTTCTGGGCGCTGGAGGCTTCCCTCAGCGGCCGCCCCATCGGTGGACTCACCGCCTTCACCCTGCCGCTCACCCGCGCCGAGCTCTCTGAGCTTTTCCTCTACGACATCGCCGTACTGCCCGAATATCAACGGCGCGGCGTGGGTCGCCAGTTGGTGACGTCCCTGCGGGCCCTCGCCGCCGCCCAAGGCATCGGCGTGATGTTCGTTCCAGCCGACAACGAGGACCAACACGCGCTCGACTTCTACACCGCCCTGGGCGGCGAGGCCGCGCCGGTCACCATCTTTACCTTCTCCGCCGTCTAGCCCAGCAGGTGTGCGTCAGGGGTGCACGCGCTCTCCCTAATGCACCGTGCGGGTCTTGCGGTTCAAATAGTCCATCAACAGGTACGAGCCCAGATTGTACGGCGTGGCAAAGTACGCCTTGCCCCGGCAGATCTCCGTCACCTTGCGCACAAAGTTCACCAGCGAATGATCGCTGGCCAGCATGAAAGTGTTGATCAGAATGCCCTGGCGCTTACAGCGATTCACTTCCTCGAAGGTCTTGGAGATCACCAGCGGATCCAGGCCAAAGGCGTTCTTGTAGATGCGCCCATCGTCGAGCGTCAACGCCGAGGGTTTGCCGTCGGTGATCATAATGATCTGCTTCATGTCCTTCTTTTCCTGCGCCAGCAGGCGCTGCGCCAGGATCAGGCCGTCGCGGGTGTTGGTGTAGTGCGGGCCCACTTGCGCCCGCGCCAGGTCGCCCAGCCGCAGTTCCTCGGCAGTGTCATGAAAGAGCACCAGCCGCAGCGAATCGCCCGGATACTGCGTCCGGATCAGATGCGCCAGCGCGAGCGCCACTTTTTTGGCGGGCGTGAAGCGATCCTCGCCATAGAGAATCATGCTGTGGCTGCAATCCAGCAACAACACCGTGGCGCAAGAGCTTTGGTACTCGCTCTGGTGAAGATGCAGATCCTCGTAATCGATATCGAGCGGCAGCCCCAGGCCGTTGCGCCGCAGCGAGGCAAAGAGGGTGGCCGAAACGTCGAGGTTCAGCGTATCGCCGAACTCGTAGGCCTTGGTCGACCCGCTGGCCTCCACCCCCGTGGAGAGGTCGCGCGTGTCATGCGCGCCAAAGCTGGACCGGCCCAGCGACCCGAGCAGATCCTTGAAAGCCTTAAAGCCCAGAAAGTCGAGCGACTGGTCAGTGATCTCGACGCGCGTCTGACGTTCTGCGCCTCCCCCGGCCGTGCCGGTCTGCTGCGTGTTGATGTAACCTTGTTCGGCCAGTTGCTGGATGAGCTGATCCACCAGCTTTTGCCGCTGCTCGTCGGTAAGCTGGCTGAGCTGCTGCATCATGCGCTCCAGTTCGCTCTCCGGAAAGAGCTGGCCGGATTCGAGCGCCTGCTCAATGGCGCGGCGGAACTCGTCCATCGACTGCGGGTCCCAATCCTGGTAGAACTGGCCTTCAAAGCCGCTCTGCAGAAAGAAGTCGGCCAAGGCGCGCATCAACTCATCGGAGTCGATGGCGAAATCCTCGGGGCGGAACTTGGAGTAGCGCCAGCGCATGATTAACCCCGTCCTTTCCTGCTGTTGCGTATCGCATCACCCGGTTGATCACCAGCGGCGCACTCCCGCGCGCCGCACCAGAAACAGCGCCCGCGCAGCACCCTCAATTGAACTGCCGTTTCGCCTTGCGTTCTGCCGCCTCGCCCGCGGCGGCCTTACGCTCGTCGGCGCCGCTGGCCGCAAAGCCGTGTTCGGCGTCGCGGCTGATGCGGCGTTGCGAATAGAGCCCTTCCAAGATAAACTCGCCCGCGCTGGCCCGCAGCGCGTCGCTTTCGCGCGCGCCCAGACCCAGATGGCTGGTCTTGTCGAGCAGTCCTTGAATGCCGCTAAGCTGCCGCACCAGGTCGGAAGACGGCGTTGTATCGTCCACCTTAAGTGAGCCCCCCATGTCGAACCACTGGATCACCTGCTGAAAATTCACGTCGGTGAAGGAGCGCGAGAAGGCACGGGCCACGGCCGTTCGGATTAAGTCGCGCGCTACTACTTCGCCGCCCTTAAGCTCGCCCTCATACTCGAGCTCGATCTTGCCGGTGATCGACGGCAGCGCGGCGTAGATGTCGGCAACGCGGGGCACAATGTCGGCGTCGGCCGCCGCCAAGGCCCGGCGTTCGGCGTTGGAGACTACGTTTTCCAGCACGGTAATGGGCATGCGCTGCGACACGCCGCTGCGCTTATCCACCTTGCGATCGTCGCGCGCCAGGAAGGCAATGTTCTCGACAATCTCACGGATGTAGGCCGGAACGCGGACGCCGTCACGCGCGGTCCACGCCTCCTGCTGCGTGATGGCAATGCCCTGCTCCACCGAGAGCGGATAGTGGGTGCGAATCTCACTGCCGATGCGATCCTTTAAAGGCGTGACAATTTTGCCGCGGGCCGTGTAGTCTTCCGGGTTGGCCGTGAAGACCAGCAGCAGATCGAGCGGCAGGCGGACGGGGAAGCCTTTGATCTGCACGTCGCCCTCTTGCATGATGTTGAAGAGGCCGACTTGAATCTTGCCGGCCAGGTCAGGCAGTTCGTTCAAGGCGAAGATGCCGCGATTAGCGCGCGGCACCAGGCCGTAGTGGATGGTGAGCTCGTCGGCGATGTCGTGACCGCGGCGGGCGGCTTTGATGGGATCAAGGTCGCCAATCATGTCGGCAATGGTGACGTCGGGCGTGGCCAGCTTTTCCACGTAGCGCTGCTCGGCGCTGAGCCAGGCGATGGGCGTCTGGTCGCCTTTTTCAGCAATGAGGTCGCGGGCGTAGCGCGAAACCGGAGCGAGCGGATTGTCGCGGATCTCAGAGCCGGCGACGTAGGGCAGTTCCGGATCGAGCAGCGAGGTGAGCATCCGGATGAGGCGCGTTTTGGCTTGGCCGCGGAGGCCGAGCAGGATGAAGTTGTGCCGGGCCAGGATGGCGTTGACCACCTGAGGCACGACAGTTTCTTCGTAGCCTTGCACGCCGGGAAAGAGTGTGTCGCCGCGGCGGAGCTTGGCGATGAGATTGGCGCGGAGTTCGTCTTTGACGGTCCGGAGCGGGTAGCCGGACTGCTTGAGTTCACCGAGGGTCCCTGGTTTGGTAGCCACTGCTTCGAGTGTACAGCCATTGGAGGGTTCCGCCGATCTTTGCTTTTTGAGATGGAGCCGCTCTATCCGATCGACGACAATAAGCTGGACTGGCGTTCGGCGGCCGGCATTGGGCGGAAGTACTCTCTGCATGCCAGCCGGGGCGTGATTGGCGAGCTGGAGTTTTCCAAGCGGCCCACCCGCGAGGCGACCGGACGGACGATTGCGCACTCGTGGAGCTTCAAACCGATTGGCGTGATGGGGACGCGGTTTGAGATTCGCCGGACGGGCGAGACGCCGGTGTTCAGCATGATTCAACTGAACATGAGCCGGAGCAAAGGCGTGCTGACGATACCGGGAACGAAACTGAAGCTGGGCTTTGCGGCGACCAATCTTTTTGGTACGGATTGGCAGTGGCTCGACGAGAATGGCTGGGGGATGATTGGGCTGCGGCAGCGGGGGCTATCGAGGTTGGGGGCCGACGTGCATCTGGCCGACCACGCGGCGCAACATCCGTTGACGCCGCTGCTTTTTGTGGCTGGCTTCTACCTGGTTTATCTGAACTTTGAGCGCCAACTGGCGCAGATCGCGCTGGAGAGCACTGTACAACTGGAGAACTTAGCCCGGTCAGTGAGTGTACAGAAGAAACGGATCAAGAAACAGTTTTCCAACGACTTAGCCGCGAAGTAGCGGTGGCCGTTGGCTTGCCCTTCCGGTGGGCATGTTGAATCCTTTGGCGCCCATCCAGCAGGACCCGGGCTATCATCTTTTCGCCGACCCGTTGGGTTCGTTTGTGTCGAACTTAGCCTTCCTGGGGGTGGCTTTGTTTGGTTTGCGGCACTGGCCGGTGTTGAGCGTGGCGCGGCGGGTGGCGAACGTGGGCTGCCTGCTGGTGGCCTTGGGCAGTGCCTGGTATCACTGGCGACCGTCGGACGATTCCCTGCTCTGGGACCGGCTGCCGATGACGATTGTCTTTGCGGCGGTTTTCACCGAGGCTTTGGCTGCGTTTTGTTCCGAGCGGCTGCGGTGGGTGTTGTGGCCGCTGCTGGCGCTGGGCGCGGCGAGTGTTTTCTGGTGGCGGGCGACGGGCGACTTGCGGCCTTACGCCTTGGTGCAGTTTGGGCCGATGGTAGCGATTCCCGTTTTGTTGATCCGGCGGCGGGCTGGGCATTCTGCGGCGTGGTGGGCTTTGCTCGGGTTCTACGGGGTGGCCAAGGTGTTGGAGTTTGGCGATGTGGCGATCTTCGAGGTCACCGGCGGAGTGGTAGGCGGGCATACGCTGAAGCACTTGGCGGCGGCGGTGGCTTTGGGATGGTGGAACAGGCTGCTTCCGGTCGTGCCTCATTTCTCCGCTTTGAGGATACCGCGTCGCGTGGCCGGGACGAATCCGCTGGGCGATTAAGTTGTTGGAGGCCGATAGAGATAGAGGCATTTCGGCGCGGTGAATGGGCTGGACCCGGACATCTACTGCGGAGCCGGACGATAGTCCTCAAATTCCCACTGCCCCACCCGCGCGACTTTCGAAGCCACTTTATCCCATGAACGCCCACTATTTCGCTCAATCAGATACAACCATGTCGCTAGTATCGCGCAGGTACACGCGGGAGCATTCGACTACGGTTCGCCGCCGTGCTGCCGCCAGATCGACTCGAAGACGTCCGTAGGGACCTGGGGATGCTCGTGGGGACGAAACACCATTGGCGAGTCGGTCCAGAAGCCCATGTTCTCGCCAAACGGCCCGAGGGCGATGACGCGACCTTCGGTATCGAAACCAATCTCACGGTTCGGCACTCCGGCGTCGTCGACTGCCACCCACCATTTGGCAACGTTACCATGGGCAGCCTCGAGATCCGGGTTAGCGGCCGGCAGGAGCCGGCGAAGAACGGAATCCCACCAAGTGGGTTTCAACCCCGGTTGACCAGTGGCAAGATGTGTTTCGATGACAGTCAAGGGTGAGTACTGTAGACTGCTTCTGGCGAAGGTGCACGGGCCTTGAGCTGGTCCGAAAACTGGGACAGAAACGCGCCGGGCGTTGTGGTGTTTGGGGTGGGACTTGCTCGCGAGTCAGTCCCGTTTTCTTGCGCGGAGTCTCAGATCGTCGACGCCTTAGGAGAAACGCCCCGGAGCCGAAGCCCCGGGGCGTTGAGGGTTTGAACCTGACCGCGAACGCTATTCGGCGTCCGGGATCTCTTCGGCTCCCATGGAGGTGTCTTCGGAGAGGCCGCCGGCGTAGATGGCGCGGGCGTCGTCGTCGAAGGTGGGAATCGACTCCATGATATCCGGCTCCTGCATCGCCTCTTCGGGCACGATGTCCTCGCCCGCGATTTTGACGCGGCGGTAGAACTCCATGCCGGTGCCAGCAGGAATCAGGCGGCCCATGATGACGTTTTCCTTGAGGCCACGGAGGTAGTCGACCTTGCCGTTGATGGCGGCTTCGGTGAGTACGCGCGTGGTTTCCTGGAACGACGCGGCCGAGATGAACGAGTCGGTCGAAAGCGACGCCTTGGTGATGCCGAGCAAGCAGGGCTTGCCGGCCGCGGGCTTGCCACCGGCTTCGATCACCCGCTGGTTTTCGTCGCGGAACTTGAAGCGGTCCACGATTTCTTCCGGCAGGAACTCGGAGTCGCCGATGTCGTCGATCTTGATCCAACGGAGCATCTGGCGGGAGATGACTTCCAGGTGCTTGTCGTTGATGTTCACACCCTGCAGGCGGTAGACCTCTTGAATTTCGTTCACGAGGTAGGTCTGGAGGGCCTTCTCGCCGAGGACAGCGAGAATGTCGTGCGGATTGCGGGGACCGTCCATGAGGGGGTCGCCCACGCGGACGCGTTCGCCGTCCTGCACGTTGATGTGGACGCCGCGCGGAATCGCGTAGTCTTTCACCGTGCCGTCGTCGCCAGTGATGGAGATCTTGCGGGATCCCTTGACCACGTCGCCGAACTTGACGATGCCGTTGATTTCGGCCATGACGGCCGGGTCACGCGGCTTGCGCGCTTCGAACAGTTCGACCACGCGCGGCAGACCGCCGGTGATGTCCTTGGTCTTGGTGGTGGCGCGCGGAATCTTGGCGAGAATGTCGCCCGAGTGCACGTCGTCCCCTTCGCGCACCATAAGGTGGGCGTTGGTGGGCATGAGGTAGCGCTTTTCGTCGGACTTGTGTCCGCCGGCCGGCCGGATGACCAGGGTGGGGATCTTCTTTTCGTCGGGCGAATCGACGACCACCCACTGGGAGAGGCCGGTGACTTCGTCGACCTGCTCGGTCATCGTCACGCCATCGATCATGTCCTTGAAGTGGACCGTACCGCTGATTTCCGTGAGGATGGAGAAGGTGTAAGGATCCCACTCGAGCAGGTCCTGATTTTCGTGGACGTGCGCGCCGTCTTCGACCAGGATCTTGG
This sequence comes from Ottelia alismoides, assembly GCA_037367405.1. NCBI lineage: Eukaryota > Viridiplantae > Streptophyta > Magnoliopsida > Alismatales > Hydrocharitaceae > Ottelia > Ottelia alismoides. Next base: position 23,512 of record JAZKJV010010983.1, on the reverse strand, counting down.
CGCCGTAGACGACGGGGTAGCGTTCTTTTTCGCGGCCCTTGTCGTCGAGGATGGCGACGATACCGCTGCGGTTCATGGCGACGATTTCGCCCTTGGCCGTGCGGACCGTGTTGACGCCGATGTACTTCATCGAGCCGTTGGACTTGGCGTCCTGCTTGGATTGTTCGGCCGAGCCCGTAGCCGTGCCACCGACGTGGAAGGTACGCATGGTGAGCTGCGTGCCGGGTTCGCCGATGGACTGCGCCGAGATGATGCCGACGGCTTCGCCGCGTTCGACCATGCGGCCGGTGGCGAGGTTGCGACCGTAGCAGAGCTGGCAGACGCCGCGGCGGGATTCGCAGGTGAGCACCGAGCGGATCTTCACGCGCTCAATGCCGGCGCCTTCAATGGCCTTGGCTTTGTCTTCGGTGATCTCTTCGTTGGCCGAGACGATCACGTTGCCTTCAAAGTCGAGCTGATCTTCGAGCGCCACGCGGCCGACGATGCGGTCGCCCAGAGCTTCGATGATTTCGCCCGATTCGATGATGGGTTCGACGTAGATGCCTTCGGCGGTGCCGCAATCATTCTCGGCAGATGATGACGTCTTGAGCGACGTCGCAGAGGCGGCGCGTGAGGTAGCCCGAGTCAGCGGTTTTGAGCGCCGTATCGGCCAAGCCCATGCGGGCGCCGTGGGTCGAGATGAAGTACTGCAGCACGTCGAGGCCTTCGCGGAAGTTGGCCTTGATGGGCGTTTCGATGATTTCGCCGGAGGGCTTGGCCATGAGGCCGCGCATACCGGAGAGCTGACGTATCTGTTGCTTCGAACCACGAGCACCAGAGTCGGCCATGATGTAAATCGGGTTGAGGTTGCGGCCGGTACGGTCGTCATCCTCCATCACCTTGAACATTTCCTTGGAAACTTCTTCGGTGACCTTTGACCAGATTTCGATGATCTTGTTGTACCGTTCGCCGTGCGTGATGGCGCCTTCCTGATACTGCGCCTGCACGTCGATGACGGCCTTTTCGGCGTCGGCGACGAGCGTGTGCTTGGAGGCCGGGACGACCATGTCGTCGATGCCGATGGAGATGCCGGCCAGCGTGGCGTGCTTAAAGCCGAGGGCCTTGATCTCGTCGAGCATTTTGACGGTGATCTGAAGGCCATGCTTCAGGTAGCAATACTGCACGAGCTGGGTGAGACCCTTCTTCTTCAGCAAGCCGTTGATGAAGGGCATTTCGTCGGGCAGCACGTCGTTCAGGATGACGCGGCCGACGGTGGTTTCCATGTACTGTTGACGTACTCGATGGGCTCGCCCGCAGCAGGTTCTGCGAGTCGAAGGCCTTGACCATGTCGAGCACGCGGCCGGTGTGGCGCAGCTTGATGGGGGTGAGCGTTTCGACTTCGCCCATTTCGTGGGCGATGAAGACGTCTTCAATCGAAGCGAACGTGCGGCCTTCACCCTTGGTGCCGGGGCGCGCTTTGGTGAGGTAGTAAAGGCCGAGCACCATGTCCTGGGAGGGCACGGCAATGGGCGCGCCGTGGGCCGGGGACAGGATGTTGTTGGCCGAGAGCATGAGCGTGGAGGCTTCGATTTGCGCTTCAGGCGAGAGCGGGATGTGGATGGCCATCTGGTCGCCGTCAAAGTCGGCGTTGAAGGCCGTGCAGACGAGCGGATGGATCTTCAGCGCCTTGCCTTCGACCAGCACGGGCTCAAAGGCCTGGATGCCGAGACGATGGAGCGTGGGGGCGCGGTTGAGGAGCACCGGGTGATCGCGGATGACTTCTTCAAGGATGTCCCACACGACCGGGTCCTGCTGCTCGACCAGTTCCTTGGCCTGCTTAATCGTGGTGCAGTGGCCGCGTTGTTCAAGGCGATGGTAGATGAAGGGCTTGAAGAGCTCCAGGGCCATCTTCTTGGGAAGACCGCACTGGTGGAGTTTCAGCTCGGGGCCGACCACGATGACCGAACGGCCCGAATAGTCGACGCGCTTGCCGAGCAGGTTTTGCCGGAAGCGGCCCTGCTTGCCCTTGAGCGTATCGGAGAGCGACTTGAGCGGGCGGTTGTTGGCGCCGCGCAGGACGCGGCCGCGGCGGCCGTTGTCAAACAGAGCGTCGACGGCCTCCCTGCAGCATGCGCTTTTCATTGCGCACGATGACGTCGGGCGCGTGGAGCTCCATGAGCTTCTTGAGCCGGTTGTTGCGGTTGATGACGCGGCGATAGAGATCGTTGAGATCCGAGGTGGCAAAGCGGCCGCCATCGAGCGGCACCAGGGGGCGCAGCTCGGGCGGGATGACGGGCAGCACGTCCAGAATCATCCACTCGGGCTTGTTGCCCGACTTGCGGAAGCTTTCGGTGACGCGCAGGCGCTTGGCGAACTTCAGCTTCTTCTGGGCCGAAGTTTCCGTCTTCATGCGCTCGCGAATTTCGATGGCGAGCGACTCGACATCGACCTTCTTGAGCAGTTCCTTGATACCTTCGGCGCCCATCATGGCGACGAACTTGCCGCCGAACTCCTGATCGAGCTGGCGCTTGCGTTCGTCGGTGATGACCTCGGCCTTCTTGACCTCGCCGCACTCGCCGGGGTCGACGATGACGTAGGCTTCAAAGTAGAGGACGCGCTCCAGTTCGCGGAGCGAGATATCGAGCAGGTAGCCGATGCGCGACGGCAGGCCCTTGAAGAACCAGACGTGCGAGCAGGGGCTGGCCAGTTCGATGTGGCCGAGGCGCTCGCGCCGCACCCGCGACAAGGTGACTTCGACGCCACACTTATCGCAGATGACGCCGCGATGCTTCATGCGCTTGTACTTGCCGCAGAGACATTCCCAATCGGCGATGGGCCCGAAGATGCGGGCGCAGAACAGACCGTCGCGCTCGGGCTTGAACGTGCGGTAGTTGATGGTTTCCGGCTTGGTGACTTCACCGTGCGACCAGGACCGAATCTTCTCGGGGCGAGGCCAGCGAAATGCGGATCGAGTCGAAATCGGCAGGCAGGTTGCTGCGATCGTAGGGGGACGGACGGTACATATTCGATCTTTCTCCTTTTTCGCTTTCGTTAGTCGGCCGCCAGAGCGGTGTCGATCATTTCTTTGGGCTTTTTCATGAGTTCGACGTCGAGACAGAGCGACTGAAGTTCGCGGATCAGGACGTTGAACGATTCCGGCACGCCGGGTTCGGCCGCGGCCTCACCCTTGACGATGGCCTCGTAGATTTTGGCGCGGCCATAGACGTCGTCGGACTTGGCGGTGAGCAGTTCCTGGAGGATGTAAGCGGCGCCATAGGCTTCCAGCGCCCAGACTTCCATTTCGCCGAAGCGCTGGCCGCCGAACTGGGCCTTGCCGCCCAGCGGCTGCTGGGTGATCAAGGAGTACGGTCCGATGGAGCGGGCGTGGATCTTGTCGTCGACCAAGTGGCTCAACTTGAGCATGTAGATGTAGCCAACGTGACGGGCTGCTCGAATTGATTGCCGGTCATGCCGTCGTGCAGTTGAACCTTGCCGCTGGAGGGCAGGTTGCCCTTGGCGAGCATGCCCTTGATGTCCGATTCGGCCGCGCCGTCAAAGACGGGCGTAGCGAAGCGGACGCCGAGCGCCTTAGCGGCCCAGCCCAAGTGGGTTTCCAGAATCTGACCCACGTTCATACGGGAGGGCACGCCGAGGGGGTTGAGCACGATCTCGACGGGCGTTCCATCGGGAAGATAGGGCATATCTTCCTCGGGAACGATGCGCGCGATCACACCCTTGTTGCCGTGACGGCCGGCCATCTTATCGCCGACCGAGAGCTTGCGCTTCATGGCGATGTAGCACTTGACCATCTTGATGACGCCGGGAGGCAGTTCGTCGCCCTTGCGGAGCTTGACGATCTTCTCTTCGGTGATCTTTTCGAGCACGGCGATCTGACGCGAGGTCATCTCTTCGATCTCGTCGATGATCTCGTTGAGGCGCGGATCTTTGCTGGCGACGCGGAGGCGCTTGAGGTCGCGCGCCTTCATGCGCTCCAGGACATCGCGGCTAATGACCTGGTCCTTGGAGAGGAGCTTTTTGTTGGTCTTTTCGTCGTGCAGGTCGGCCAGGACGGCTTTGCCTTCCAGGTGACCAGCCAGACGCTTGGCGCGCTCGTCGTTGAGGATGCGCTTTTCGTCTTCCAGGTTCCGGTGGAGCCGCTCGACTTGCGTCTCCATGATTTGCTTGGAGCGCTCATCGAGGTCAGCGCCCTTGCGCGAGAAGACCTTCGCGTCCACGACCACGCCCTCGATGCCGGGCGGGCAATAGAGCGAGGCGTCCTTCACGTCGCCGGCTTTTTCGCCGAAGATGGCGCGGAGGAGCTTTTCTTCCGGCGTGAGCTGGGTTTCGCCCTTGGGCGTTACCTTGCCGACGAGGATGTCGCCGGGCTTAACAGTGGCGCCCACGCGGATGATGCCCGATTCGTCGAGGTTCCGGGAGGAACGATTCGGAGATGTTCGGGATGTCGCGCGTGATTTCCTCGGGGCCGAGCTTGGTGTCGCGGGCCTCGATTTCAAACTCCTCGATGTGGATGGAGGTGTAGTAATCCTCCTTGACCAGCTTCTCGGAGACCACGATGGCGTCTTCGTAGTTGTAGCCGCGCCAGGGCATGAAGGCGACCAGGACGTTGCGGCCCAGGGCGAGTTCGCCCATATCGGTGCAAGGACCGTCAGCCAGGACAGCGCCCTTTTTGACGCGCTGGCCCACTTGGACGATGGGTTTCTGTTGATGCAAGTGTTCTGGTTGGAACGCTTGAACTTGGTCATCTGGTAGATGTCGGCGCCGACTTCGCGGGACATCTGGCCTTCCTGCGCCGCGCCTTCGACGCGGACGATGATGCGCTCGGAGTCGACCGAGTCGACAATGCCGGTGCGCTTGCAGATGACGACGGCGCCCCGAATCGCGGGCGGTGACGCGTTCCATGCCGGTGCCCACATAGGGCGAGTCGGCGCGGAGGAGCGGCACGGCCTGACGTTGCATGTTCGAACCCATGAGGGCGCGGTTGGCGTCGTCGTTTTTCGAGGAACGGGATCAGCGAGGCGGCGACCGAGACGAGTTGCTTGGGCGAGACGTCCATGTACTGGACTTCTTCGCGGTGGATCAAGACGAAGTTGCCTTGCTTACGCGCGTTGACCAGTTCAGCGGTGATGGTGCCTTGCTCATCGACCGGCACGTTGGCCTGCGCGATGATGTACTTGTCTTCTTCCCAGGCCGAGAGGTAATCGCAGTAGGCTTCGTACTCGGCCGGCTGCTTGGACTTGCCGGCCTTTTCGTTGGCCTTTTCGGCATCGCCCAGCAGGACGATGTCACCGACCTTGAAGGTGGTGTCGCCGGGGTTGGAGATCTTGACCTGCTCGACGAGCGCGCCGGCTTCGACCTTGCGATACGGGCTTTCGATAAAGCCGTATTCGTTGATGCGGGCAAAGCAGGAGAGCGACGAGATGAGGCCGATGTTCGGACCTTCGGGCGTTTCGATGGGGCAGATGCGGCCGTAGTGAGTGGGGTGAACGTCGCGGACTTCAAAGCCGGCGCGTTCGCGGGAGAGACCGCCCGGTCCAAGGGCGGAGAGACGCCGTTTGTGCGTGATCTCCGACAGCGGATTGGTCTGATCCATGAACTGCGAAAGCTGGGAGGAGCCGAAGAATTCGCGGATGGCGGCCATGACGGGCTTGGCGTTGACCAGGTCATGCGGCATAGCCGTGGACATTTCCTGGTAGACCGACATCTTTTCCTTGATGGCGCGTTCCATGCGGACCAGGCCGATGCGGAACTGGTTTTCGAGCAGTTCGCCGACGGCGCGGACGCGGCGGTTGCCAAGGTGATCGATGTCATCGACAGCGCCGACGCCTTTGCGGAGGCGCAGGAGGTAGGTGATGGTGTCGATGAAGTCGCCGTGGTCGAGCACGCGGCGATCCAGCGGGTTGCGGCCCGGATTGGCCTCGGCCCACGCGCCCGGCGCGTAGTCGAACTTGTCGTAGAGCTTGATGTTGAACTTCATGCGGCCGACGCGCGAGAAGTCGTACTTGCGGTCGTCGAAGAACATGCCGCGGAAGAGCTGGCTGGCCGTGTCGAGCGTGGGCGGGTCGCCGGGACGGAGCTGCGGTAGATTTCCAGCAGCGCGTCGTTTCTGCGTGCGCACCGGATCCTTGCGGAGCGTGGCCGAGAGCACCGTGCCGGTGTCGTCGCGCTCCGGGAAGAAGAGCTCGAAATTGTCGATGCCCGCATCGATCAACCGGGTGATGGCCGAAGCGGTGGCTTCGTGGTTGGCCTCGGCGAGGATTTCGCCGGTCTCCATGTCAACGACGTCGGCGGCGAAGTAGGCGCCTTCGATGTCGTTGGTGGCGACCTCCACCTTGTCGACCTTGTTCTTCTGGAGTTCACGCCAGAGCGACTCGGTGATCTTTTTGCCCTGGGGAACGATGGTGTTCTCGCCCTTGGCGATGGCGTAGCTGAGCTTCTGGCCCTTGATGGCGCCGAGACGGAGATGAAGATCTTGCCGCCGCTCTTGATGGTGACCTTCGAGAGCGTTTGGGTGTAGAAGGCCTTGATGATCTGCTCGTCGGACTTGAGGCCCAACGCGCGGAGGAAAACCGTGCCGTAGAATTTGCGCTTGCGGTCGATACGAACGTAGAGGAGGTTCTTGTTGTCGTATTCGAATTCGACCCAGCTGCCGCGGTAGGGGATGATTTTGCCGAGGTAATAGCCCTGGGCGGCGACGCGTTCAAAGAAGACGCCGGGCGAGCGGTGGAGCTGCGAGACGATGACGCGTTCGGTACCGTTAATGATGAAGGTGCCGTTTTCGGTCATCAGCGGGACTTCGCCAAAGAAGACTTCCTGCTCCTTGATGTCGCGGACGGTCTTGGCCTTGTCGGGGTTCTCCGGATCCTTGTCGTAGACGGTGAGCCGGATGGTGACCTTAAGCGGAGCCGCATAGGTCATGCCGCGCTCTTCGCACTCGGGGACGTCGTACTTGAGCTGGAGGCCGACGGGGTCGCCGCAGCGGTTGCAGAAGGTGACGATGTTCTTATTGAAGGTGCCGCACTTTTCGCAGAGCACATCGCCGGTGTGGAAGGGATTGGTGCGGATGGTGTGGCCGCAAGCGCGGCAAACGGTGCGCAGGTGATTCAGACCCTTGAGCGAGCCGCACTTGCATTCCCAGTTGCCGATCGAGTAATCGACAAAGGCCAGCTCGGAGAGCCCGCGGAAGTCGGTAATCGGAAAGACCGAACGGAAGACGCTCTGCAGACCGATGTCGTCGCGCTCATCCGGCAGCAGGTCCATTTGCAGGAACCGCTCATAGGAGCGCTTCTGCACCTCGATCAGATTGGGGATCGGGACCGTGGTCTTGATCTTCGAGAAATCGATCGCTCGCGCGACGGCGTTGATTCAACAGCGTCTGGTTCAGCGGCGTCTGGTTCTGGTTTATTGGATTGAGCACTTCAGACATGCAATCCTCTCCTCACTGCAACTTCGTCTTCACGCATAAAGCCCAAGGTCCTGCTAGTATGGCCTTGGGCGAAAGGCAGAGCTCGGGCGGGCCCCGGGGGCAATGCCGGATAGGGTGTGGGTTTTGATGGGATGGGAACGCGGACGGGAATGGCTCCGGGACGGAACAGGACGCGACCAGGCGCAAAAAGAGCAGACGCACCACGGACCAGCCGTAGACACCAGTTGATCGAAGACCGAATGAGTTCAGCCAAGATGGTTAACTTGATGGAAAGAACGCCTGCAACCTGATCAAAATAATGGCCTGGGCTCTTCTACCGACACCTGACCCAGTACCTGAGCGTCGTGAATTTTCATCTTAATGTTAACAGAGAATCCACAGCACCGTCAAACCCGCCCGGAAAAACCAAACGCGACAAGGCGGGAGGCGCGTGGGTAGCTCGAATTTGAGCCTCCCGGCGGCCTCCCGCCTAGATACTGCTTGTGACAGCCTGTCGCACTCGCCCCGGCCGTGGGTTTGTTTGTTCAAACCCCGCCGGGTCCCACCAAAAAACCAGAACTACTTCACTTCGACGGTGGCGCCCGCTTCGGTGAACTTCTTGGCGATCGTGGCAGCTTCGTCTCGACACGCCTTCCTTGATGTTCTTGGGAGCGCCGTCGACCAGATCCTTGGCTTCCTTCAGGCCCAGGCTGGTGACTTCGCGCACAACCTTGATGACATTGATCTTGTTGGCGCCAGCGCCGGTGAGCACCACGGTGAACTCCGTCTTTTCCTCGGCCGCGGGAGCAGCCGCGCCGCCGCCGCCAGCCGGGGCCACCGCCACCGCGGCAGCCGCCGCGGAACGCCGAGCTTTTCTTCAAGCAACTTCACGAGCTCGGAAGCCTCAAGCAGCGTCAAGCCTGGATCTGTTCTGCAATCGCGTTGATGTCCGCCATTTTCTTAACCTTTCGCTTATCCCTTTAGATTCTTTGATTTACGAGCCTGCGACCGTTGATCCAGTGCTAGCTCTTGAACTTGTTCTCTTTGACGCCCTGATCGATGACCACGGCCAGGTTCCGGCCCACTCCACCCACTGCGGTAACCAGGCGTTGCGCCGGGGCCTGAATGAGGAAGAGGAGCTTTGCGTAGATTTCTTCTTTCGACGGCAGGCTGGCCAGCGCGTTGATCGACCGAACGTCGACCACGCGGCCCTCGACCACTCCGGCCTTGAAAGTGAAAGTCGGATGATCTTTGGCGTACTTGGTCAACGCCTTGGCGAGCTGAACCGGGTCCTTGGTGGTCCAGGAGATGGAAGTCATCCCGGCCAAGTCCTTGAGAGCGGCCTCGTGACAGGTGCCTTCCGACGCCTTGCCCGCGATGGTGTTCTTCACCACCTTGTAATCGCCACCGGGCTTCCTTCACCGCCTTGCGCAAGGCGTAATCCTGATCGACGGTCAGCTTCTCAAAGCCGCTCACAAAGAGATTGCGGCTCTCTTCGAGGGTTTGCTTAAGAGCGTCGAGGTCTTTTTTCTTTTGAGCCCTGTTTTTCATGCTTTAGACCGCCTTCTGATTGTACGGCGTTGAGTCGATCGGCACGCCGGGACCCATCGTGGAGCAGATGGTCAGCGACTTGACGTATTTGCCCTTGGCCGCGGCCGGTTTTGCCCGCACCACCGCGCCAATCAGCGCGTCAGCGTTCTCGTGCAAGTGCTTGGTCTCAAAGCCGACCTTGCCCACGGGAGCGTGCACTACGCCGGTCTTGTCGACGCGGAACTCCACCTTGCCCGCTTTGGCTTCCTTAACGGCGTTAGCCACGTCGGTGGTGACCGTGCCCGTCTTCGGATTCGGCATCAACCCACGAGGTCCGAGGATTTTGCCGAGCTTAGCCATGCCGCGCATCATGTCCGGGGAAGCAATGATGACATCGTAGGCGATCCAATTTTCCTTGACGATCTTGTCAATCATCTCTTCGCCGCCGAAGAAGTCAGCACCGCCGCTTCGGCGTCCTTGACGAGATTACCCGACGCAATCACCAATACCGTCACAGCCTTACCGAGTCCGTTCGGCAGCACAACAGTGCCGCGAACCATCTGGTCGGCGTGCTTGGGGTCAACGCCGAGGCGCATGTGCACCTCAACGGTCTCGTTGAATTCGAGAACTTTACTTTCTGCACCAATGCGACCGCCTCGCCCAGCTCATAAGCGGGCTTGGTGATCTGTTTGGCCGCAGCCGTATACTTTTTTCCTGGTTTTGCCATTTTTGTGACTGGTCCAAACGACCGAGACCGGCTTTTTGCGTTTCCTTCGGCTTATATTGGGGTAGCCTCGGGTCACAGCCGTCCCAGTCTCCCAAATCGGAGTTACTGCCAACAGTGAACAGGATAGCAGAGGATCCGGGAGGGGCGCAAGCTGGGGTACGGCGAGCTGGGCGGCCGGAGTAGGCTCCACCGGGAGGGCATGACGGAATCGGTTGCGAAAGGGCCTGAGAAGGAAGGTCTAGCCCGTAAGGACATGATATCGTCGATCACTAGAAACATGTTCCCCCAGCAAGCCATAGAAGGCCTGAAGGAAATAGATAAGCGCTCCAGCCAGTACTTTGGCGACTTCGTGCAGAAACCTACTGCCGGCAGCTTTGCGGGCATTGCCTCAGGATCAACCCATACCGGGGAGCTTCTGGACACAAACCGCTGAGCAAGTTGGACCTCTTCAGGTGCAGTTTGTGCACTATGTAAAGTCGATCGCCCGGGAATCCAGCCGGCTCACCCATGAGGATAGACGCTTCCTTGCGGAAATGGTGGGCATGGCTCTACCGGAGTATTCGACCGCCAGACGCCGGCCCTGGGGGGATTGATGGGGCGCGGAGGTACTGGGCGTCCTGCCGTGGACGGCTTTTGCGCCGGGCTGGTAAACTTCCGTAGACGCAATGCAAGCTGAGCTGTGGGCCAAATGGGTGGAAGTGGAGCGTCGCGCGACCAAGCTGCTGTTGATGCGGCGCGAGGAGGGTCCGCTGCTCCAGATCATGGAAATGCCGGTGGAGGGAGACTGGGTCTGCTGGGAGTTTTTCTCGACGCCCATCGGGCAGCAGGCCTACCGTTCGATTTGGCGGCGGGCCGAGGATCTGGCCAAGTTCCAGGCGCCGGACTTCCGGGCCGAGCATGCGCCGGCGCCTTCGGTAAAGACGCGGTCGGTGAATGTGAGCGAGGCATTTGGCGCGTCGACAGTGAGGGCGTTGCGGAGTCTGCAGGTGCCGTTGTTGCCGGCGCATGAGGAAGCGGAGGCCCCGGGGTGTTTAGTGGAGCTTTCGTTGACGCAGCCGCAGGTGAACGGCCTTTTCCGGTGGCATGATCCGGGTCCGGAGGCGTGGCGGGAGATGATCGCTTGGAGCGAGCAATGGCGTAGCGACGCGGCGAAGCTGTTTGCCTAGGCGGGGAAGAGTTCGACGGCGGCGTAGAGATCGCGCGCGGCGAGCACGATCTCGGTTCGCCACCGGTGCGATTGACGTCGAGGGAACGAGGGGGCGCGCCATTGGGGAGCACGGCGCGGGAGGCGAGGTACTGGACCCAGACGGTGGCTTCTTCTTCCGAGCGGCGGCCGGCGAAGTTGACCAGTTGCACCAAGCCGCGGCCATCGTGGTCCGAGACGGTGAAGCGCACGGTGCTGGGTGGCAGGTTGTAGGCCTTGACGACCTGGTGATCTTCGCCGATGCGGGCTTTGAAATCGTGGACGAAGCGTTGCGCGTTGGCCGCCGGACCGCGCCAGGCGGCGAGATAGCCAGCGCCGGTGCGGGTATGGGGACGCGTTTCGACCCAGGCACTCTCGCCGGTGGCCTTGTCGGTCATGGCTTTCCAGTTGAGGCTGATGACGAGTCCGCCGGTATTGGCAAAGTCCTGCGCGGCGCGATCGGGCGGGCCGTAGGTGATGAGTACGGACATGCCGGGCAGCGGCGCGGTGACCAGACGATAGGGGAGCGCGAAGCGGCAGAGCAGATTCATGATCTCGCGCATTTCGGGGGCGGGGCTGGCGACCAGGCCGACGTGGCGCGGCGGGACGAAGCTGAGCCAGTCGCGGTGGGCGTTAAAGAAGCGGATGGCTTCGGCCATGCGGGGAACGCTTGGTCGTCGCAATCGATGACCCAGCGCGCGCCGGAGGCTTCGCAATCGGCGAGGGCAACCAGGCACTCTTCGGTTGAGGGGTTGCGGCCTTCGGGTTTGGGCGGGGCCAGCCAGACCGGCATGGCGGGCGAGCGGAACCGCTCCCATTGAATGGCCCAGGCGTTGGTGTTGAGCCAGGGTGAGCCGGAGGGCCCGGCGGGGAGCGAGCCGTCGGCGCCGGGAGTTTGCAGGCCGGGCCAGCGGACGGTGCGAAGGGTGCGGACGCCGGGCGTATCGCCGGTGGCCAGGTGAGTGACGGGCGGGCCGTACTTTTTGCGCGCGGGCACCCAGAGGCGAGGGTCGCCCTGCGCCGCGGCGCTGGCGGCGACAAGGGCGAGCGCGGTGCGGCGAGTGATTACCATCCGGCCGATTGCCCGGCGTTCTGCTGGTCGAGCCATTGCTGGAGCGGCGCGAAGTATTCGAGGATGGCCGTGGCGTCCATTTCGCGCTTGCCGGTCATGGCCTCCAGCGCGTCGGGCCATGGTTTGCTCAAGCCGGAGGCGAGCATGTCGTTGAGGGCTTTACCGGCCACCTTGCTGTCGTAGATGGAGCAGCGATGGAGCGGCGTGGTCTTCAGGTCGCAGCCGGCTTTCACCGCCAGCGCGCGGTGGAACTGGAACTGGAGAATGTGCGCCAGGAAGTAGCGCGTATAGGGCACACTGGCCGGCACGTGATACTTGGCGCCGGGGTCGAAGTCGTTCTCGGTGCGGGCCACGGGCGGGGCGACGCCTTGATACTTGAGGCGGAGATCCCACCAGGCTTTGTTGTAGTCGGCGGGCTGGACGTCGCCGCTGAAGACCTGCCAGCGCCACTTGTCGATCATGAGGCCGAAGGGGAGGAAGGCGACCTTTTCGAGGGCGCGCTTCATCAGGACGCCGATGTCGCGCGAGGGGTCGGGCGCGGCGGCGAGCAGGCCCGCCTTCACCAGATAATCGGGTGTGACCGAGAGCTGAATGGTGTCGCCGATGGCTTCATGAAAACCGTCGTTGGCCGAATCCCGGAAGAGGTAGGGCTGCTGGTTGTAGGCGCGCTGATAGTAGTTGTGGCCGAGTTCGTGATGGATGGTGTAGAAATCCTCGCCGGTGGGCTCGATGCACATTTTGATCCGCAGGTCGTCGATATTGTCAACGTCCCAGGCGGAGGCGTGACAGACGACTTCGCGGTCGCGGGGCTTGGTGAGCAGGCTGCGGGACCAGAAGGTGTCGGGCAGCGGCTTGAAGCCGAGGGAGACGTAGAAGCGTTCGCCGTAGCGGACCATTTCGGCGGCGGGCATTTTGCGGACCTGGAGGATTTGCGAAAGGTCGAAGCCGGGGTCGGCGTTGGGCGGGGCGAGGAGCGGATAGAGATTGTCCCAGGATTGCGCCCACATGTTGCCGAGCAGGTGGGCGGGGATGGGTCCGTCTTTCTTCACGACGGCATCGCCGTAGCGCTGGCGGAGTTTGTTGCGAGTGTAGGTGTGGAGCGAGAGGTAGAGAGGCTTCACCTGGTCCCAGAGGCGATCGACTTCCTTGGCGAAGGCGGCGGGTTCCATGTCGTACTTGGAGCGCCACATGGCGCCGGTGTCGGCGAAGCCCATTTCCTTGGCGCCTTTGTTGGCCAGCTCGACGTAGCGCTTGAAGTCGCCGCGAATGGGCGGGGCGATCTTGTGCCAGCCCTGCCAGGCGTCGAGCAGTTCGGCGGGATTCGCGGAACGGGCCAGGATGGCCGAGAGTTGCTGGATGTCTTTGCACTGATCGGGCGTTTTGTAGCCTTCCGGACAGTACTTGCCTTTGCCATAGGTGGATTCCATCTTGGCGGAGAGCTGCGTGAGTTCGGCGGACTCCTTAGCGTCGGCCGGGGTGGCGATGGTGACGGCGAGCTTGAGGAGTTTCAGTTTGCGCGCGGACGTCGGCGGGCAGGCCGGGCGCATCGTATTGCACGGCCTGCTTGGCGTAGGCGACGGTAGCGTTGGTGAGGCTTTTCCTGGGCGGCGGCCGAAAGCAGCTTCGGTGTCTTCGGTGATGTGAGTTTGCTGCACCCAGGAGGCGCGGCTGGCGGCATTGGAGAGATCCAGGAGGTCGGCCTCGGCCTTTTCGACGAACTTGCGGGCGTCTTCGGCACCGGGGCGGGCGGGGGTGGCCGGTCCGGTGCAGGAGGCGAGGCACAGGAGCGCGGCGGCAACAAAAGCGATTTCTCTCTTCACGATCTTTCGATTGTAGGAGACAATGAACAGTTTCACCAATCGATGCCTGAACCCACGCCTGAATCCACGTCAGAGACTTGGCAACCCGCTTCCTGGCAGACCAAGGAAGCACTGCAGCAGCCGCACTACGACAACGCCGGTGAACTGCGGCGGCGGTGGAGGAGCTTGGGCGCTTGCCGCGCCTGGTGACGCCCTGGGAAGTGGATTCGCTACGCGCCAATTGGCGGACGCGGCCGCCGGTAAGCGCTTTCTGCTCCAAGGCGGTGATTGCGCCGAGAGCTTTGCCGAGTGCCAAACCGATTCGATCACCAACAAGCTGAAGGTGCTGCTGCAGATGAGCCTGGTGCTGGTACACGGCGGGCAGAAGCCGGTGATCCGCGCCGGGCGCTTTGCGGGCCAATACGCCAAGCCGCGCAGCGACGATTTTGAGACCAAGGGCGGCGTGCGGCTGCCTTCCTATCGCGGCGATGTGATCAACCGGCCGGGCTTTACGGCCGAGGATCGCCGGCCGGATCCGCGCAATATGCTGCGGGCCTACGAGCGATCGGCGTTGACGCTGAATCTGGTGCGGGCGTTGACCCAGGGCGGGTTCGCCGACCTGCATCATCCCGAATATTGGGATCTGGACTTTGTGCGCCACTCGCCGCACGAGGCCGAGTATCGCCGGATTGTGAATTCGATTGGCGAATCGCTGCGCTTTATGGAAAGCGTGCTGGGTGTGCAGACGGGCGAGTTGCGCGAGGTGGATTTCTACACATCGCACGAAGGGCTGCTGCTGCATTACGAAGAGGCGCAGACGCACTTTGTGCGCTATCGCGAGGGCTGGTACAACCTGGCTACCCACTATCCGTGGATCGGTCTGCGCACGGCCGACCCGGCCGGGGCGCACGTGGAGTATTTCCGGGGCATTGCGAACCCCATTGCCGTGAAGGTTGGTGTGGCGACGACGCCCGAGCGGCTGCGCGCGCTGCTGGATACGCTGCATCCGGTGGACGAGCCGGGGCGGTTGACGTTGATTCATCGGTTGGGCGCCGGGAAGATTGAAGAGTATTTGCCGGCGCTGATTGACACCGTGCGCGCTTCGGGAAGCGCGTGCTGTGGGTGTGCGACCCGATGCACGGCAACACGATGACGACACAAGAGGGGATCAAAACGAGGCGATTTGAAGACATTCTGCATGAACTGGAGCGCGCCTTCGACGTTCACGCCGCGGCGGGCAGCATTTTAGGCGGCGTGCATATTGAATTGACCGGGGAGAATGTGACAGAGTGTGTGGGGGGTGCGCGCGGGTTGACGGAAGAAGATTTGAAGCGCGCCTACCGCAGCGAAGTGGATCCGCGCCTGAATGGTGAGCAGGCGCTTGAAATGGCGATGCTAATTGCCCGCAAGATGCGGACCTTGGGAGAGACAAAATGAAGGGGATTTGCGTTTTCCTGTTGATGGCCGGGGCGCTGGCGGCGCAACCGAGGCGAGAAAGGCGCGCAGCGGATTGTCAAAGAAGTGCGCACCGAGCTGGTGATGATGCCGTTCTACGGCGTTTTTGACAATCTCAGCTTTAAGCTCGACGGCTTTGCGGTGACGCTGATGGGCCAGGTGACGCGGCCGACGCTCAAGTCAGAGGCCGAGAACCGCGTGAAGCGGATTGAGGGCGTGGAGAAGGTGGTGAACAACATCGAGGTGCTGCCGCTTTCACCCAACGACGATCGCATCCGGCTGGCGGTGTTTCGGGCGATCTTCGGGCATCCGACGCTGCAGCAGTACACGCTGCGGGCGGTGCCGCCGATTCATATCATCGTGAAGAACGGCAATGTGTCGCTGGAGGGCGTGGTGGCGCGGCCGATGGAGAAGAACATCGCCGGGATTCAGGCCAATCAGGTGCCGGGGGTGTTTTCGGTGAAGAACAATTTGGTGTCGGAGAGCGCTAAGTAGAGGCTTTGTCACTTGAGCTCGCAGCGGCGCTGGTAGCTCCTCGGTTCCAGGAAACGTTCTATTGGGGCAGAGCGCGAATCTCGGAATTCGTCGCCGCCGTTATCGAAGCCGGCTCTGTAGAGAGCGGGGTTTTCCGCATTAAGGCGATCGTTGATGCATCCAACCTGACCGAGTTACTCGCGCCATTCGGTTTCACGCCGGATGACGCCCTACGGCAAGGACTCGTGGCAAGAAACCGGGCCAGCATTGAGAGCCTACTGCTGGCAGCCTGCACTGACGCTGTCGACTTCGTTTTTGCGCCGCAGCCGAATACTTCGTGGTTTACGGGGATCTGGATCAGTTCACGACTTTCTACGCTCAACGGCGTGGAAGCCTGAACGGGTGATTCAACCCTTACTTCCAGTTGGGCTTCGAAACCGCCAGCGACCGCGCGCCGAGGTAGGCGTCTGCTCCTCGTCCGGGCCCGGGCGCCTAGGTAGCCACTGCCGGATCGAGCTTCGCCTTCGGCCCTTCCGGCTGCATCTTGAATAGCATCAATAGCAGCAGGCCCCGTTCCACGGGTAGGAGCAGCAGTTCGATCCCCATAGCCCCAACCCCGCTAAGGGGCAGGTAGCCGAAAGCGTTTTCCGCGAAATAGACGCCCGCCCACACCGTGGATGAAAGCCACATCGTCCAACGGCCCCAACGATTTTCCACCGGGAACGCGTAGAGCACCAGTGCCGGCCGCAGCAACGGTATCCAAAGAGCGAAGCGGAGCCAGTCATGGGGTGCCGCCGGCCCAAGCGGTCAAGGTGGCTGCCCACGCGATCGGAAAGCCAGCCACGATCACCCTTACCGCGACACGGCGGGTTCTCGTCTCCGAACGGCAGGCATCGAGCAGCAGACCGATCAAGATCATTCCGATCAGCATAGGCGCCAGCACGGCCACGATGGCCCAGCCCCACCACGGCAGTTCTGGCCCGCGAAGCTTGGGTTGCACCGTCACGTCAACGTCGCGCTCGGTCTCCTGGTGCAGGTAGCGCACGCGCACGGATCCACCGGGCGAAGTCGTTTTGAAGACGTGTTCCCACAGGCCCGGTACGACGGGCCTGCCGTTGAGAGCGAGAATGCGATCGCCCGGGCTGAATGCGCTTTTCACCTCAGCCTCCACGCGGTCGAGTACAGGCCGATGGGCTTCCAGACGTCCGGGTGTCCACGGGAGCCATCTTACGTTCCACAAGGCCTCCGTCCACACGAGCAACACCAGGGCCACCAAGGCCCAATTCAGCCAACCTTCGTGCCGATCCAACACAGCCGTTGAATCGGACGATATTCAGATAAACGATAGAACGGGTCGGTCGAAAAGCGCTAAGTGCCGTCACCCGACTCAAGAAAGCGCTCCATCGGAATACGGAACCGTACCGACAGCTTGCGAGCGTGCTGCAGATTGATGCGCCGTTTGCCTGACAGCACCTCCGAAACGTTGCCCTGAGAGCCGAACACGTCCACCAGGTCGGCTTGGCGCAGGCCGCCGAACTCCATCCATCAGGCGCTCCAAGAGTTCAAGCGGGGTGAGGCGTGGCGCATTCGCGCGCTGGCGCTGTTCGTACTCGTCCACCAGGTGGCCGAGGAGTTCCACCAGGCGATCCTCCTCGATCGTCAACTTACGCTGCGGCACGGTGAGGCGCATTCAGGATCTCCGCCAGACGATCCTGCTATCGTCCGTCGGATCACCGCCGGCTTCACCTTGGCGGGCAAGCGGCCGTACTTTTTTCTGATCGAGAGTAACTACTGGCACAGCTCCTCCACATTCACGCGGCCATACTCGGCATGGGTCAGCAGGGCGCGAAAGAAGAGCCGCTGGCGGGGCCAATCGACGCAACAGATCAGCCGGTAGTTGTTGCCGCCGATATTGAACACCAGCGCGTTCCCCAGTTGATCCACCTGCGCAAATACAGCGCGCAGTTCCACCAACGTGCGGGCAGTTGTGCTCTCCACCAGACCGAGCCAACGCTCCACGCTACCGATAGACCGGGCGTGCGGCAGATTCTCACATTGAGATATTGGAGTCAAGCCCAGGCCGGTACTAGTTCCTTGGATCGTGACACGCCGTACACTCGTTGGGCGCCTTGTTCCGCCGGTGGCAATCCATGCATGTGCCCATGTTGTGCTTCACCTCCTTGGTGAGCACGTCGCGGGAGGCGACGGGGCCGTGGCAGGTTTCCGCAGGTGGCGCCGGCCTCCACGTGCAGCTTGTGATTGAAGAATACGTAGCCCGGGATCTCATAGACACGCACCCAGGGCACGGGACGCTTCTCTTTGTGGAGCGCGGCGAGTTTCACGATGTGGGGCGAATCGGTCTTCACCGCAACGTGGCAGGACATGCATTTGGCCGTGGCGGGAATGCCGCGCGCTCGCCGGGGTCGGCGAGCGTGTGGCAGTCCTTGCAGACGAGCTTGGCGGCCTCGGTATGGGTTTTGTGACTAAAGGCGACTGGCTGATCGGCCACCAGCAGCAAGAGCCACAGGATCATAGTTCCTTCTTCCGCAGCTGCTCGGCCAGGTATTCGCTGGCGCGCATGGTGAGGGCGAGGATGGTGAGCGTGGGATTCTGCGGTCCGCCGGGAGACGAACGAGGAGCCGTCGATCACGAAGAGATTCTTCACGTCCCAGCTTTGGTTGAAGCCGTTGAGCACCGACGTCTTCGGCGAGGCGCCCATGCGGCAGGTGCCGAGCTCATGGATCGATTCGCCGGGGGGCACCATTTTGTCGTGCTTGGTAAGGATCTCAAAGCCGGCGTCGGTGCAGCACTGCGCCATGGTGTCCATGGCGTCTTTGGCCATGGCGAATTCGTTGTCGGTGTACTTCTGATGGAGATGCAGCACGGGGATGCCCCAGGCGTCGCGTACGTTTTTGTTGATGCGCGCGTGGTGCTCGTAGCGCGGCAGGACTTCGCCATGGTGGTCATCGAGAACATGGTGTTCTGCAACTCGGCCATCTGCTTCCACATCGCCTCGCCGTAGCTGGAAAGCTGGTCGGGCTGGGGCGTGCCGCCAGAGCCGAAATCGAGAGCGTAGCCGCGGATGAAGTTCTTCTCGCGCTTGGCGAGATTGCGAAAGCGCACCACGTAACCGCCGCCGCCCATTAGGCCGCGGGGCGCTTTACCGTTTTTGGCCTCCGGCACCACGGCGCGCACGGTGCTCTTGACGTAGAACTGATCGAAGAGATAGCGGCCGAGTACGCCGGACGAATTGGCGATGCCGCTATTGAGCAGAATGCGCGTTGATTCCAGGCAGGAGGCGCCCAGCATCAGGGCGCGGCCCGCGCCGACGTGGTACTCGCGCTTGGAGAGCCGATCGACGAAGTGGACGCCGTTGACTTTGCCGGTCGCCTTATCGACGGTGAGTTCGCGGACGACCGCGTTGGGCACGATGGTGAGGTTGCCGGTGGCGAGCGCGTCGGGCAGCAGGTAATTGAGCGAACTGGCGAGGCGCCTTGCGAGCGGCGTTGCTTGGTGGTGGGGATGCCTGCTTCTTGCAGGCCGCGATGAAGCGCTGCACCGAGAGCGAGTCGCGGCTCTCGTCGGGGTCCACCTTGCCATCGGGCAGTTGCGGGAGGCCTTCCATGCGGCCGCTGACTTTGAAGAGCGGTTCGCAGCGGTCGTAGAAGGGCGCCAGATCCTTGTACTCGATCGGCCAGTTGTCGCCGAAGCCGTCGTGATCTTTGCACTTGAATTCGTAGTCGGAGAGTCGCCAGGAGGCGCGGCCCCACATGAGCGTCTTGCCGCCCATGAGCCGCACGCGCACCCAATAATAGGGATTCTGCGGGTCGAAGGTGTAGGGGTTCTGCTTCTCGTCGGCCCAGGCGTTGGCGGTGAACTCGTTGGCCTGGGTGACGTGGGGGAAGCGCCCCGTTCGCCGAAGCCGCGATAAGGCAGGTCGTAGACGGCGCGCAGGACGCGCTGCTTTTCGGGTTCCGATGAGCGGACCGGCGTCGAGCATCAAACACTTGATGCCGAGCTTGGTCAAGACATAGGCCGCCATGCCGCCCGAGGCGCCGGAGCCAATAATCAGAACATCATGATCGCTTTTCATCGTGCCCCCTCGATCGGCAGCAGTATAGGCCGGTTGGCGAAGATCCGCGGGAACGTTGCGACATGGCATCGGCCCAGGGCTTGGAATTGACAGTGGCCTGATAGAGGGCCGTACGCGCGGCGCGGAGAAAGCGGTGATAGGGGTCGGTGGGTTCGTCATAGGCCCAAGCTTGTTCAACGGCGAACAATCCTTGGTGCGGGCAAGGCGGCCAGCCCGTCGCGGTAGAGTTTCTTCACCTCGGCCGGCGAGAGCGACAGCAGGAAATCGAGAAATTCAGGCGCTTCGGCCTCTACGGCGCCGGGACGCCCGTCGTAGGCGGGCACCAGGGTGCGGGCGAGGTCAGCAAAGGCGGCCAACTCGGTTTGGGAGAGAAAGCGGGAACGCCCTGCGCCACGGCGTCGGCCGCCGACAGGGGAATCTTCCCGATCTCCTGGCCGGCCGCGCCGCCGGCCACCGTTACACCTAACATTGCGCTTATCGCTTGTCGCCGATCCATATCCGATAGGAATAACCTCCCGATGCTCCTGCGACTCCTATTTTCGCCGCGGCCACGCTGCCGGCGGCCGATGTTGACGGTTCGACGCGGGCCGATTGGCCTCATTATGGCGGAACCACGCAGGCGTGGCGGCACAGCGCTCTCAATCAGATCACACCTGCGAACGTGAAAAAGCTCACCCCGGTGTGGGCCTTTCAAACCGGCGACAACGAGAGCGGCCTGCAATCGACGCCGCTGGTGGTGGACGGCGTGATGTACGTCTCCCCCAATCACAATCATGTCTTTGCCCTGAATGCGGCGACCGGCGAGCAGATCTGAAGTATCACTACGTGCTGCCCAAGGGTTTTACGATTTTCTACGGCCCTTCAACCGCGGCGTGGCCATTGCGCAGGGGCGCGTGTTTATCGGCCCGCTAGACAACAACGTGGTGGCGCTTGATCAGAAGACGGGCCGCGAAGTTTGGCGGGTGAACGTGGAGGACGCGACGCAGTGCGGCTGCAACATTACGGGCGCGCCGCTGATTGTGAAGGACAAGGTGGTGGTGGGCGTGACCGGTGGCGATTCGGCGCACCGCCGGCTACATCACGGCGTTTCATCAGGCGACGGGGCGCCAGGCGTGGCGCTTTTGGACGATTCCGGCGCCGGGCGAGAAGGGGCATGAGACTTGGTCAGGCGATTCATGGAAATACGGCGGCGGCTCTTCGTGGATGACGGGTTCTTACGATCCGGAGCTCAATCTCATTTACTGGTCAGTAGGCAATCCGGCGGCCGATTTCTGGGGTGGCAGCCGCAAGGGCGACAACCTCTACACCGACTCGATTGTGGCGCTCAACGGCGACTCGGGCGAGCTCAAGTGGTATTACCAACAGATTCCGCACGACGTTTGGGATTTCGACACGGCCTACGAGAACATCCTCTTTGACGCGCCCGTGAATGGACGGCCGCGCAAGCTTCTGCTCAACGTCAACAAGAGCGGCCACACGTGGGTGCTTGACCGGACGAATGGCGAATTGTCTCGGCTATCCGGTGGTGAAGAATTTCAACTGGATCAAGGGGCTGGACGCCAAGGGCAATCTGGTGGGCCGCGATGAGCCGAAGGTGGGCGAGACGAAGTTTCTGTGTCCGGCGATTGGCGGCGGGCGCAGTTGGAATCAGGCGGCGTATGTGCCTTCGACGAGGATGCTCTATACGACGGCGATCGAATGGTGCCAGGAGGTGACGGCGCAGGAGGAGAATCCGAGCGAGGGCAATACGTTTTTCGGCGGCGCCTTTGTGATGAAGCCACCGCGCGGTGACACGGCGCACGGCCATCTGGACGCGGTGGACGCGATTACGGGCAAGGTGGCCTGGAGCTATCGCTCGAAGTATCCGCTGCTGGCTTCGGTGCTTTCCACCGGCGGGTTGATTTTCAGCGGCGACCCGGAGGGCTGGTTCTTCGCGCTGGATGCGAAGACCGGCCAGAAGCTTTGGCAGTTCCAGACGGGGAGCGGCCATCGCGGCTCGGCGGTAACGTACACGGTGAAGGGACGGCAGTACATCGCGACGCCTTCGGGGTTTGGCTCGGCGGTGGCCGGCCTGTTTGCGCAACTCTGGCCCGAGATGGAGAATTATCGCCAGAGTTCGACGGTTCTGGTGTTCGCGCTGCCGGAGGGACGTTAAAACATGAAAGCTGTGATTTGTTTGATCGCCCTCGCCGCCGTGGCGCTGGCGCAAGACGACCCCGGCGCGAAGATCTTCCGCCAAACCTGCGCGCAAGGCTATGCCACGGCGCCGGCGGCACGCAGGGCCGCGCGCCGAAGCTGATCGGCCGCGGCTACGACGCGATGGCGGCCCAGAAGATCATCCGCGACGGCGTTCCCGGTACGGGCATGCCCGGGTTTAAGGATCGCCTGAGCGGCGACGAGCTGACCGCCGTGCTCGCCTATGTGGTGAAGATCTCCGGCGGCGATACCAGCAAGCTGCCGGCCGCCGGCGCGCAAACCGCGGCGGCGGCGATGCCGCCCGCGGCCAGGCGTGGGGCGCGAACTCTTCTTTGACGCCACGCGCGGGGTGAACCGTTGCGGCACGTGCCACGCGCTCGACGGGCTGGGCATCGCCATTGGGCCGAACCTGATCAGCGGCAAGAAGTACACGGCGGCGGGCATTCAAAAGGGTACCGGCGGCGGCCGCGCCTAGCCATCGTAAACGGCGAACGCTTCCCTGCCCTGCTGGTGGAGCGCAGCGCCACGGCGACGCGGGTGTATGACCTCGGGGCGATGCCCCCACCGCTGCGGACTTTCTCGTCCACGGACATCTCGTTCGGCCCTTCGCCGGAATGGTCGCATGCGAGTGTGATCCGGAATTATTCGGCGGCCGATTTGGAGCCGTGGCGGCGTGGCTGGAGCACCTCAACCGTCCATGAAGACTGAGATAATCGGGAAATGATCGACGCTAAGAGTGCGGTACTGCTGTACTGCGGTAGGGCGGGGCGAGGCCGGAGCGCGAGACGCACAAAAAACAGGACGTCTGGGCCATGACGCTGAGCTTTCCCGGCAAGAACCCGTCGCCGGCCAACACGCCACTGGGAGGCAGACACGCCGCTACAAGAGCTTTTTGGTGCGTACCTCCGACGGCCAGTTCATGGGCATGCGCATTCGGACGGTCGCTTAGTACGCTCATGCCAGGCCGCTTCCTGGTAGACACCAACCTCCGGGTGCTTCTGCTGGTCGGCATCGTGAATAAGAAGCGCATCGAGAAGTTCAAGCGCACCCAGAAGTACACTCCTGCCGATTTCGAGATGCTGGCTCAGTTGCTCGGTACGGCCCAACGGTCTCAGCTTCACGGATCTCCGCAAGCAAGCGGGCCTGCTGTAGCGCAAGCTCGGTCGAGCCGTAGCGATACACTAGAGGCACTGAGGTATCGCTTATGTTTCGCATATTGGCCGTTTTGATTTTCGCCGCCGTCGCCGCCCTGGGCAGGATGCCGCGGCAGCATGCTGGGCAAAGTTTCCGACCAGCAAGGCGCCATGGTTTCCGGCGCCGGCATCAGCATCACGAACAACGCCACGAACGTCACGCTGACGGCTAAGACGAATGACTCGGGGAGCTTCATTGTTCCCTACCTGCTGCCTGGTACCTACAAGCTGACCGTGGAACTGACGGGCTTTAAGAAGTTTGTCCGCGACCGGCATTCAGGTGCGCGTGACGACACGGTGGAAGTGAACCCGCAACTGGAAGTGGGCGACACGTCGCAATCGGTGGAGGTGAAGGCCGAAACGCCGCTGCTCTCCACGGCCGAGGCGA